>JAJIBD010000477.1:0-231957 GCA_021461705.1 Cryptotis parvus
GACCGACCCTTGGGCCCTGCACTTCTGGGAACATCCCAAAACTCAAAACCGTGCGGACGCCGCTTAGTGCGTCCGCGGTGACCCTCTTACTACCTACCTTGCATGAGGTACCAGTGAACCTTGGTTCCTAACATCCTTTCCACCCACCCAAACTCTGCAAACAGACCAAACACCTACTAACTGTACTATCTAGTCACCCATTTGCAACCTACAATAGTCATAATGGTAAAAGCAACGCAAAATTCCATCAAGTTCTGTGAGTGAAATCACTGGTCCAGATGAGTCTAGCAATACCAATGAGTTGTATAACCTCTCTGAAAAAGAATTTCGGAAAGAACTGTTAAGGATTCAAAAAGGAATTCAAAGAAGCAATGGAATGCAAAATCAATAAAATACAAGAGTACATGATAAAAGAAGTGAGGAAAATGCAAAAGGGAAATGACAGATATTAAAAATGAGGTAAATGAAATAAAAAAACACAGTGGAAGGCCATCATAGCAGAATAATAGCTACTGAAGAAAGAATTAGTGATCTCGAAGACGAGTTCCAAAAGATTCTCTACACAACACCAGAAGATAGAAAAAAGGCTCACAATTACCGAACAGACAACAAGAGATAATCGGGATGAAGCCAGAAGAAACAACATACGGATCATTGGGGTCCCAGAAGGGCAAGAAGAAAACCCTGATGAAGAAGAAACTGTCAAAGCCATCATTGCTGAAAAGTTCCCGGAACTAAAGAATGCTTGCCTCAAGATCCAAGAGGCCCATAGGATACCAGCTAAAAGAAACCCCAACAAGAATACTCCAAGACACATCTTAATAAAAATGACAAAAACTATAGATAGGGATAGAATACTGAAAGCAGCAAGATCAAAGAAGGAAATCACATACAAAGGAACATCTCTAAGATTTACAGCAGACTTCTCTGTTGAAACACTCCGAGCCCGAAAACAATGGTGGGATATTGCGAAAAGGCTCAATGAACTGCAGGCTTCACCAAGAATTCTTTTATCTGGCCAGGCTCACATTCAGATATGAAGGAAAGATACACAACTTCATGGATAAGCAACAACTCAGGAACTTCATGGACTCAAAACCAACTTTAAAAGAAGGACTGAAGGGTCTACTCTAATGCGACCAAACCCATAAGCACAACAAACACAAAAAAAAAGATGGCACAAAATCCAATGACAATAATCTCTCTCAATGTCAATGGTCTAAATGTACCAATTAAGAGACACAGAGTGACAAAATGGATTAAAAAATTGAACCCAACATTCTGCTGTCTACAAGAAATGCATCTGAATAATCAGAACAAACAGAGACTCAGAGTCAAAGGTTGGAAGACCATTCTCCATGCAAACAACTCCTCCAAAAAGGCTGGTGTGGCCATATTAGTATCAGATAATATAGACTTCAGGCTGAAAAAGGTTAGAAGGGACAATGAAGGCCACTTCTTATTAATTAAGGGGTATGTACACCAGGAAGAAATTACACTACTAAACATATATGCACCCAACGAGGGGTCAGCAAAATACATAAAACAACTGCTAAGAGACCTCAAGAAGACATTAACAGTAGCACAATAATAGTTGGAGACTTCAACACTGCTCTATCAACGATGGATAGATCAACAAGACTGAAACTCACCAAGGAAATATTGGCCCTGAAGGAAGAAATGGAAGAAAGAGAGCTAGTATATATATACAGGGCTTTTCATGCCAAAAAAGCTGAATACACATTTTTCTCTAGTGCAAATGGAACATTCTCCAAGATAGACCACATGCTCAGCCACAAAGCATACCTCAATAAAATAACAAAGATAGAAATTGTGTCAGCTATCTTTTTCAGACCATGATGCACTGAAAATGGAAGTTAACCATACACAGAAACAGGGAGTCAAACCAAACACCTGGAAACTGAACAGCTCACTCCTGAATAACAAATGGGTCATAGAAAAGGAAATCCAAAGATTTCTGGAAACAAATGAAAATGAAGACACCAATTATAAGAACTTGTGGGACATGGCAAAAGCCGTGTTAAGAGGGAAGTTTATAGCTCTGCCAGCATTCATCAGGAAACAAGAAAGGGCCCACATAAATAACCTGACTACACAGCTGAAGACATTAGAAAAAGACCAACAAAAGGAGCCCAACCCAGGCAGAAAAAAGGAAATAATAAAACTTAGAGAGGAAATCAATGAGTTGGAAACCAAAAAACAATCCAAAAAGATTAATGAAACCAAGAGCTGGTTTTTTTTGAAAAAATAAACAAGATTGACAAACCATTGGCAAGACTTGTAAGGACAGGGAAAGAGAAAACCCAAATAAACAGAATCAGAAATAAAAAGGGTGACATCACAACAGAAACCACAGAAATCCAAAAGATCATCAGAGATTACTTTGAGAGCCTGTATGCCATGAAACATGAGAATCTAGAAGAAATGGTTAAATTCCTGAAGTCCTATAACCTCCCACGGCTGAAACAAGAAGACCTCCAATACCTGAATAAGCCTATCACCATCGAGGAAATAGAAACAGCAATTAAAAGTCTGCCCAAACACAAAAGCCCAGGTCCAGACGGATTCCCTAGTGAACTCTACCAAACCTTTAAGGAGGACCTACTGCCAGTCCTTTTCAAGCTCTTCTAGGAAATAGAAGAAACAGAAACACTCCCAAACAGCTTCTACGAGGCACATATCACCCTGATACCCAAAGCAGGGATAGACAACACAAAGAAAGAAAACTACAGAACAATATCCCTGATGAACACGGATGCTAAGATCTTCAACAAAATACTAGCAAACAGAATGCAAAGAATCATCAAGAAGATTATACATCATGACCAAGTAGGATTCATCCCGGGAATGCAAGGATGGTTCAGCATTCACAAGTCAATCAACATAATACATCATATCAATAAAATTAAAAATAAAAACCATATGATCCTTTCAATAGATGCAGAAAAAGCATTTGACAAGATCCAGCACCCGTTCATGATTAAAACCCTCCAGAAAATGGGAATTGAAGGGACTTTCCTCAAGATAGTTACAGCCATCTACCAAAAGCCCACAGCAAGCATCATTCTAAATGGGGGAAAAGTTGAAAGCCTTCCCCCTGAGATCAGGGACAAGACAAGGTTGCCCACTCTCACCTCTTTTATTCAATATAATACTGGAAGTACTTGCCATAGCAATCAGAGAAGAAAAGGACATCAAGGGCATCCAGATAGGCAAGGAAGAAGTCAAGCTATCATTATTTGCAGATGACATGATATTATACCCAGAGAACCCTAAACTCTCTACCAAAAAACTCCTAGAAACAATAGATGCATATAGTAGAGTGGCAGGATACAAAATCAACACCCAAAAGTCAGTGGCTTTCCTATATACAAATAACGAAAGAGAAGAAAGGGATATTAAGGAAACTATTCCATTCACAATTGTGCCACAGAAAATCAAATACCTAGGAATCAACTTACCCAAGTATGTAAAGGACCTGTACAAAGAAAACTACAAGACACTGCTCCAAGAGATAAAAGAGGACACAAGGAAATGGAAACACATTCCCTGTTCATGGATGGGGGAGAATCAACATTGTCAAAATGGTAATACTCCCTAGAGCTCTGTACAGATTCAATGCAGTCCCTATGAGGATACTGATGACATTCTTCAAAGAAATTGACCAAACGCTCCTGAAATTTGTATGGAATAATAAACCCCCAAGGATAGCTAAAGCAATCCTCGGGGAAAAAGAAGATGGGAGGCATCACCTTTCCCAACTTCAAACTGTACTACAAGGCAGTAGTAATTAAAACAGCATGGTATTGGAATAAAAACAGACCTGTGGAACTATGGAATAGAATTGAGTATCCTGACACCCAACCTCAAGCACATGATCATTTAATCTTTGATAAAGGTATCTGGGCTTGAAATAGTCTTCACTGTAGAGTTGGACTCTGACGAGCAGGGCTTGAGATCAGCTTTTCTCTTGGGTGGAGCTGCTACTGGCTCTCCCTGTACTCAGCTGATCATAAGGGAGCCTAGGAGGGAAGGCAAGTCCTAGCCCTTGCCTGCTATCCCAATAGAGCCTCACAAGAAGCCAGAGGAACTCTCATACCATGAGGGCCGCCATTTTCAACATCCAGACTCCACAGCTCTACAGAGCTTGACCCAAGAGAAAAGCCAATCTCGAAGCCCTACTCATCAGTTCCACCCTACAGTGAAGACTATTTCAAGGCCCATGTATGCCTGATCCAGAGACTCAGACACACAGGGCAGAGCTGCTACCAGCTCTCCCTGAACTCAACTAATCATTAGGCACCCAGGAGTGAAGGTGAGTTCTAGCCCTGGCCCGCCATCCCAATAGAGCCTTGCAAAAAGCCAGAGGAACCCCCCACACCATGAGGGCCACAATTTTCAACATCCAGACTCCACAGCAATTATATATCTGGGTTAATAATAAAGACTCTAATAGAATCCTCTGAATTTAGGAGCTGTCTCTCAACTATGTGCCTGCTCCATCTCTTCCCTGAGAATCTGGGTCAAGGTTCTTTTCTAGACTAATCACTAAGTGAGGCCATATTACAGCCCTGCTAGTAAGCTTGCCTATCTTCTGGTGGCACTGTCTCTGTCCGTTAAAGCAGAAGGACTTTACATACTTAAAAGGAAAGTTGGGCTTCTTGTCATACACCAAAGAATACAGCTCCTAGAGCAAAGCTCAAAGCTCTGAAAATAAACTACTTCATTTAAAGGTGTATCTTATCTGTTTATGATTGTTTCTACTTCTTAATCTTAGAGGCTTAACACTGGTGAGATATATGTTATCCCCCAGATTCACTCTACCCATGTTGTGAATCCAGGGAGGTCTGATATACCATTTCCTTTAAATAGTTACATGGATTTGCCCTTAAAATAAAGGATGCTGGGCCGAGCGATAGTCCAGCGGGTAGGGCATTTGCCTTGCACGCGGCCGGCCTGTGCCGGCCTGGGTTCGATCCCGGCATCCCATATGGTCCCCCGAGCACCGCCAGGAGTAATTCCTTAGTGCAGAGCCAGGAGTAACCCCTGAGCATTGCCGGGTGTGGCCCCAAAAAAGCAAAAAAAAAAAAAAATTAAAGGATGCTTTTTTAAAAAAAAGTGAATATGATCTAAGCATCAGATATTTCATTTGCATAATCACTTGTTGGTCCTTCTCCCTTCCCATCTCTCTTCCCCCCACAGTCAGCGAGTCAACGAAATGGCATTCTTGCGATTTCTGAAAGGGTTCCAGTTTTGAAATTCCAGTTTCAAAGTTTTCAAAGTGGAAAAAAGGATCTTGCCTGATTTATCAGCTCAGGGATACATAACAAAAACAGGAATGTAATCAGAATCACGTGAATAGATTTACTACATGTAAGTTATGTTTTAAAAGCTGTTTTCACTTTAATGGCTAAAGCTCCCAAAGGATTTCTTGAAACAATAATTAACAATTGCAGTATAGCATAAAATAGCCTTTTATTAGCTTCTGGATATCTGTGATTCAGAGTGTGAGGGCTTAGATTGATTGTTTTTGAGTCTGGTGAGGTTAGAAGCAGATGGAAACTCATACTATGGCTATTTTGAAGGTTTTTCCCTTCTTGTGCCTGTTGCTGCAGGTGGAAGACTAAAACAGCTGGTGGCCAGGAAACAGAGGCTCTCCTCAGTGGTCTCTCACTGACTACTACAGCAGAGCAGCTCTGGTGCATTTAAACTTCTTACATGGAGGTTAAGGTCCCAAAAGACAATGTTCTGGGACCGAAAAGATAAGCCAGCAGATAAGGTTCTTGTCTTGCACTCAGCTGATCCAGATTTAATCCCTAGTACCCCATATGGTACCCTGAGCACTAACTGATTTCTGAGTACAGAGTAAGCTGTGAGCATAGCCAGGTGTGGCCCCCAAAACAAGTCCTCAAATGGACAAAGACACATGTTCCATGATCCTGAGTCAGGCAGAAGCTGAATCACTGTTCCAGCTTAGCGATAGAAGTGCCATGGGCCAATGGCACACTTTCTACTTGGTAGATTTAATAAGAGTGAGCTCTAATTAAAGGTAAGGTAGTTAATCCTTACCTTTTTGTTGCAGAAATATTAAAAATTAAAGATTCATTTTAGAATACACTTGGACCTCTGCGAGCAGAGTTTTAACTAATTCATGATTGTAAATACATATCTATATGCAATTAGACTTGTAAAGGTTATGTCTGCACTGCACAAACCTTTTTGTCCTTATCCCTTAAACAAATATTTACATTGAATTACAATTCCAACTATCCATGCAGTATTCACTTTGTATGAAGTACGATAAGTAAAATTGGGATGATTTAAAGTAATGCAAGAGGAGGGTGTACATAGGTTGTATGTGAATATTAGACCATTATATATAAGGGATTTTAGTAACTGTGAGTGTTTTGGGTGTGTCCTAAAACTAATCCCATGAAGATACCAATGGAGAATGGTAATCACAGGAAAGTTCAGGAAGAGAGGAATCAAACTAAAATGACAAATAAATGGAAAAATATATAAACATATCACTATAATGTTTCAAGGACAGCTCTTTAAAATTTGTTAGTAATCAAATTCAGAACTTCAGAAACATTTCAATTGCTTTTAACCTTTTATCTATTTCTTAGATTTTCTTCTTTAATATTTATATATTTTCTTAACATTATTTTTAAATTTAATTGATCAAGTTCTGTACTTATTATATGCTAAGCATGTGCTAAATTAACAATATAATATAAGATAAAGAATTAATAATAAACAGCCTTAGCTTACAAGGATCTAAAAACCAAAATTATAATCTCATGTACTGACTCATGTACTGACAGAGAAGCATGAACGAGACAAAAAAGTCAAAACCTGATTAAGTTATTTGCATTTGACTTCAATTAACTTAAGTTGACTTCACAGGAAAAGCTATTCACTCGAGTCATCCTGAACAGGATTGGCAGAACATTAGATGAAGGACATCCACGCGAGCAAGCTGGCTTCCGAAAAGAATTCAGCTCAATCGACCATATCCACACGGTAACCAAGCACACTGAGGTTTGTAGGGAGTTCAAGATGGTTCTCTGTCTCACATTCATTGATTTAAAGAAAGCCTTTGATTCTGTTGAGATCAAAGCAGTCATCGAAGCCCTAGCCAAACAGGGTGTTCTAACCTAATACATCAAGATCTTTCTTGAGTTGTATTACGGATTCACCACCAGGATCTCACCATTCTACAAAGAAGTGATCATTGATGTCAAAAGAGGGGCTTGTCAGGATAATACCATTTCACCAAAACTCTTCAGTGCCACCCTCAAGAACATCATGTGACAATTAGAATGGAAAGGAATGCGAGGGAAGATAGATGGTTGGCAACTACACCACCTCCGCTTCACTGATGACATTGTTCTAATAACACCAAACATTAGCCAAGCAGCACAAATGCTTGCTGACGTCGACTGAGAATGTGGAAAGATAGGTCTACAGCTGAATCTCAACAAAACAATGTTCATGAAAAATGAACTAGTTCCAGAGGTCCCATACACTCTCAAAGGAACAAACATCTCTGAATGCAGCGGTTATGTGTACCTAGGTCAAGAACTCAACATGATTAGTGACCTAAAACCTGAGCTGCACAGAAGCGAGAGAGCTGCATAGAATGCCTTCAAGAGCATCGAAGAAATAGTTAAAAGGACAAAGAACCTCTGGGCACATCTCTTCTAATCCACCATTCTCCCTGCATTAACATAGGCCTCAGAGACCTGGGCCCTACGAAAGCAGGATGAAAATGCTATTAAGGTCTCCCAAAGAGGAATCCATAGAGCTGTGCTTGGAATATCACGCCTCACTCAAGTGAGAGAAGAAATCCGGAGTTCCAACCTCTGTCGGCGATCCATAGTCAGAGATGCTGTCTCATTTGCCAAGGCAATGAAAATCAGATGGGCTGGACATGTAATGCGATTTGGAGAAAACCGCTGGACAAGAGCCATTACTGACTGAATCCCACGGGATATCAAAAGATCACGTGGCCACCCAGCTACAAGATGGTCAGACTTCTTCGGCAAGACCCTGAACGAATGGTTTGAGGCTCTTCGTATTCCTGGAGCAAGCAGATGCCATTGAGTTACACTGGCACGTGATATCGTCAAATGGAAATGCTGCTGGCACCTGCTCAAGCAAATCAGTAACGGGATGTCAAGTGATCAAGTGATCAAGTGACTTCACAGACTTGTAAAATGAAACTTTTAATTGTACCTATATCAAATCAATTTCAGCAGTGCAAAATAAAAAATTGTCAAGACAATGCAAGGTTATGACAACCCAAGAAAGGCAGTGACTCTACAGCTAAACTACACAGGTCAAGAAAAATGGAGGCCAGAAATGCACTGTGTGAAGCACGAGGTAATCATTAGAAGCTGGTGGCTCACTTCACCTTGCAGCTCCCGGGAAAATGTGCAGAAGCAACTCTTGTTACTCCGGATTTCCCAGCTTGGTAATGTCACCCCACAAATGTTACTGAGCCACTACCAGATTTATAGTCAAATCCTTGGAGTCATTCAACAATATATTTTCGTGTCATCTATGAAGTGGTCACTTAAATGTTTCCACCCTCCCTGCCAGAAAGATTAAATTCCTGAGCCCATTATTTCACCATTTTGCAATCTTTTTTAGCTTGGTATATTAACTATCATGCCTCTTCATGCATACTTTATTTTTTCCCAAGTAAATTATACTAAAAAAAATTAAATCTTATGTCTAAGTTCTTATTTTCTCTTACTACCAGGAAAGAAGTCCAAGGAGATAATTCAAGGATTCACTATTGGTAAGACATGTTATAGGAAAAGGGAATGTTTAGATAAGAAATTTAGAGAGAATTCGAGGGAAAAAAATTATCTGTCTGGTTAAAGAACATCAGCTGAGAAAGAGAAACTGATTTCCCAGAAGAGATCTTAATTGCATTAAGGTTTATCAGAAAATTGCTTCAACATTTATCAGGAATGCTAATTCTTTTACAGAAGAAAGTTGGTTGTATACTGTCTCACCCACAAACTATTTTATCCCAGACCATTTGAGACAATTTTCTATCCATCTATTTACCCTTTGCTATAAAAACTTCATGGTTTCTCAGATCAGAATATCTTTCATGCCTGTCTCTAGCACCTCTTTTGATCCTTGCTTTTTGTCCTGCCTTAGGCCAAAATCCAGTGCTTTCCCTTCCCTTGTTTGCATTCCATTTTAAATGACAATTCCTTATCATTCTCTTCTTTTTATTGCTGTTATTCACTTTCATACATCCTATTTGAACTGAAAATTAAGACTTGGGCATGGAGGAACGACATAGTGACCTCGACCACCTGCCTTGTAAACTTATGGCTCTGAGTTCAAAAGATCCCTCATAGGCACCAAGTAAGATCCTCACAGCACTTCTGTTTGAGCCTAGCAGCTCTGCCATCTGTGCTTCAGTCACCACAAGCTATTCCCAGCCACCCTGAAGCCAGGTATATGCAACTCATTAAAGGGCACTATCCTGGGGCCAGAGCGATAGCACAGCAAGTACGGTGTTTGCCTTGTACGCAGCTGACCCGGAGTTCGATGACCGGCATCCCATATGGTCCCCAAGCACCACCAGGAGTAATTCCTGAGTGAAAAGAACAGGCTAACCCTTCAGCGTGTGAGCCAAAAAAGCAAAAAAAAAATAGGGTGGCACTACTCTAGTGAGCACTGCAACTAAGACAGCTAGGGCACTACTCTGGTGAGCACATATGAGCACACGGTCACTTCCAACAAGCACCACAACCATCACTTGTGTGCCTCAACTAACACTGTGACTCTAGGCATACATATGTGCAAACACAGCAACAAAAGTTAGTATAAACCACAGTGAACACCAGAGATGATTATGTGTAATTACCATAGCCTGATGTGCGACCCCCAGCAAATGCCACAGTTCTGGTCATGGAAACAACAGAAATACCAGTAACAATGAAGGAAAGGCAAAAGAGGTCAAACATCAATTTAAAAAAGAAAAAATTATACCTTTGCAATATACTATATCTGGTAGTAATTTCCAGGAAAGGCTGGAGCAAGAGGTTGATATAGCCAGATGAGGTATCATGACATGCTTTCACTAATGGCAATCTTGAAGTCAACTTGGCAGTATAGCAATTCCAAGGTTCTATCTCATTGTTCCTTCTGCAGTGCAGTTTCTTGTTCATGGTTCACCATAAGTTTGCTCTGGCTTTAGCTACTGCGTTCTTATTCTCATCATCGGAAAGGAGGAAGGGGAAAACTGCTTCCCTCTGCTTTGCAACGACACATCTCAGAAGTTGCTCACAGCTCTTCTGATTCCATTCTGTAGCAGTCACACAGAGCATCCAAGAGTAAGAGAAAATGAGGAATGTGCATGTTTATAAACTTTAGAAATTCTACTATTAAAGAAAAGAAATATTGAAGGAGAGAGAAGAGTTTTTTTTTCTTTTTATAATTTATGAAGCACTCTGATTTCAGAGTATTCATGCAGTGTTCCAGCACTGTCGCCAGTGTCAGCGACCCTCCACCAGTGTTCCCAGGTTCCCTCCTGTACCTCTCCCTCCAGTTTTCCCTCTTGATGGGCACCTTTTAAAGTCAATATTAAAGTTTGGGTCTCTTGATCTTAGTGTTGATGACTCTATGGTTTGAATATTTGCCTCTTTCATTCCTTAACACCTTTGTTCCCGACTCCCCTGACCTGGCCTCCATTGATTCTCATCTGTCTCTTCTCCCTCCACTCTTTCTTTCTCTTTCCTCCCTATACTCTGGGTCGAAAGTTGATCTCAAAATTATTCTCACCCAGTTATTCTAAACACCACATATGAACAATGTCATCCTGTGTTTACCCTTTTTCTTCTGGCTTTATTTAACATGATGTCTTCCAGTTCCATCCATGTTGCCATATGATTTTTATCATTCCTTACAGCTGTGTAGTATTCCATCATGATCCTCTTATCTATCATTGGACATCTAGGTCTATTCCAAATCTTAGCTATTTTACTAAATGATGCAATAAGTAATGGTGTGCATCTGTTATTTTGAATAAATGTTTTCCTGTTCTGGGGATAGATCCCCAAAAGTGGAATTACTGAGTGATTTGGGAGCATAGTTCTGCACTTACTTACTGAGAACCTTTCAGACTGTTTTCCATAGGGGTTGGACCATAGTAAATTCAAGCAATGGATGACAGCTTCTTTTTCACTATATCCCTGCCAACAGATATAGTGTTGGTCCCAGTAGTTTTGAAATGTGCTATTCTCACTAATGTAAAATGAAATCTCATTGTCATCTTGGTTTGGATTTCCTTAATACTAAGTAATGATGAGAATGGTCCATGTGTCTGTGGGCTATACATTGGTCTTCCTCAGAGAAGTATCTATTCATTTCTCTCCTGTGTTTTGGATGTATTTTTTTCAGATTTCCTTTTGGTTGTTGATCTTTGTGACTACTTTGCATACCCTGGATTTGAAACCTTTATCTACTATGTTGAGTGCAATTTTTGTCCCAGTGAGTTTTTAGTTATAGCTCATGTTCCTTTTGCCATACAGACGTGTTAGTCTGACTCAGTCCTGTTTGTTTTGTTTTCATTGGCATCCTATTGTTGAAGAATCATTTGAGTTCAAGGTCTTAGAGTGTTCCACCTATATTTTTCTTACTGTATTTTATAGATTCGGGTCTAATCTCAAGGTCTCTGATCCACTTTGAATTCACTTTTTTGTAAGGTATGAGACTTGGATCCAGCTCTAATTTCTTACATGTGGAAAAGAAGATCGATCTTTCTTATTATTTCAAATATATAAATTATAAATATATCATCTAACTCTTACTGAGAAATTCTACTTAAAAAAGATATTTCAAATTTTATTTGGCTTATTTTCCCACACTCTTATTATGAATTTCTTCTGAATATATAATCAGTAATCACTAAGAGACTCCATTTTACATGGTAGCAAAATATCAGTTGCTAGCTTTGGAAGGATATAACTACAGATATGGAGATGACTTGTATATAAAGCAAAATTCTAAATTCATGTACCACAATCAATAAAATTGAATGCCCTAAATATATGTGCATGTATCTGTAGATATTTTAATGAATGTACTAATCTATATTATATAATACAAAATATGCATAAATATTAGAATTCAAGATAAATGAATAAATATAAATGCAAATTTTAATATTGTCTTCCCTCACACCAATGAACTCTTTTCAATAAATACCAATCACATTAAGTATCTTCATTTATGCTTTTCACATATCACATAAGTTATAAATTCTATTGAAAATTCAGTCAACGCCTAACAAAGATGATGAGGACAAAATGCTAACAATATAAGTTGTTTCACTTCCATGTCCTACAAAATACAGAAGTAACAATTGTTGAAACTCCCACAGTTTGGGTCTTACAAACAAATTAAAGGTCTGGACAAAATGTCTGCATTGAAAAACCCATTTGGTGTTTTTCACAATACAGTTGAATTTGTTAAAGAGTTCAATATCTTCTTGTTTATGAAGTTTTAATTTTACCGCTATTGGGTTACTCCGATGGAATAAACAAGAAGCACCGCTGTTCTGCTCATTGTGGTCATGAATTACAGGGCCCCGGAGAAGCATGTTGAGGTACTTTGCAGTCTTGATTTCTGTGTGCTATGTGCATTCTATGTACACTTCTATACAATGTGCATGTAGACTTTAAAACTTTTCAAGCAAAACTATAGCTGAACTTGCCGAACCAGTCGTGTTGCATTTCCCTAAGGATAAACGCCAAAATTGACAGCACTCACTTTGTGTTATGGAATAAAGCTTAGCAATCAGGACCAAGCAGACCCCTGCCACATAACCACTCACTGATTTCAATTACTTAGCCTGATTATCTTGACGAAGTAGACTTATTCACTGAAATCTTTCATTTTCTGATTTTCTGGAACCATAAAAGCAATAGGAACTTCAGGAGAAAGTGATGGTGTCATCTCTATAGCTAAGAAATAGACTTTTGATCCATCGGACACGCCTTAACGCCTTAAAAATGAAAACAAATTGAAAAGCAGCTTAGAGAAAGTTCAAATAGGATTTCATGTAGAGAACAGACCAGAAAAAGGGGAATCACTAAAAAAATGAAACTCACACCACACTCTGGTGTAAATGTGAAGATAAAGAAGTCATATAGCTTCCCCAAAACTCTCTAATGAGATTAGATTTCGAAAGACTACACATATGAAGGCAAGAAAGGGCATGTCACCAAGGACATGAAACGTGAAATGTATAAGAAAAACGTCAGAATCGTTAATGTGCTGATAAGTCAAAGCTTACAGAAGTGACAGAGGCAATAAAACCTATCATTTCAACTCTGTTTAGATCACAGATGTGAGCGAGAGAGTAAAATGTACAATGCTGGAGATGACAGTAAAATGCTATTAGATGAGAAGCATTTCAATCAGGGAAAATTATCTTCAGAAGTTAAAAAGTCCAGCATGGGTTAACAGGGTCTACAAATTTCCAGAAAAGAATGGGCAACTTAAATGAATCCTGTACTACAGCTCCAGAGGACGCCCACCCCAGGAGTAAAAAGAGAACTTACAGGCATGATTGAGAGGGGACTTGGGCTAATCACGGAATCAAGGAAAACTTGAAATATGTCAGGTGACAGGAAATAAAAAAACAAACTCACTTTGGGAGTGGGAGATAATATGCTTTGGAGCAGATTCTAGAAACAATAAATAAGTAGATGTGATGTTGTCATCTTGCAAAATTCCAGAAAGAGTTTTTAAACAGGTAGTCTGTAGATTCTGCAAAGTAAAATCCCGACCAGTAGGATCTAGTGTGATTTTGTGATGAACATGCTCTTGAAATGAGCATAATTCCCTTTTCTGTAAAGCAAATTGTGAGACCCATAACTGGCACATGCTGTTAATGTGGTACAGAGAAATTCCTGGAAGATAGACCCTTTAGAAACTTACTTTATAGGTACTATAAGGAAATTCCTTTTTCTTCTTTTATTAAAAAAAGTCTTCTAATTATCTAAGAATTATCAATAAGCATGTATATAATGAGATAATGTTTGATTTAAAAGTAGATTTGGGGATTATGAAAAGTAATAATACTAAATTTATAAACTACCTTTATTTTTTAAGTGCTAAAATATAAACAATACCCTTTGGATTGAGAAAATCACACACATACAAACTTTCTATATTGAAGTGATATATTTTATTAACTTGATTATGACATTTCCATTATTTATGGCATTTGAGTATGATCTTTGGTCCGCATCATTAATAACTCTAGAGGAATCATTTCTAGAAAATTAGTAATTCACTGATTCTATTGTTCGATTATTTCTGGGGTTTTTTTGTCTTTTTTTAATAAATAACTTTGGAATTTATTACTGAAAATTCTTATATATTTTTGGTTATATCTTTAGGAAACATTTTCAGAAGAAAAATTATTGAGTAAAAACTGTTTTAGACATCATTGGTTCATAATTCCAAACTAATTCTTAGAAAGCTTGACTAATTTACATTACCACTGGCAGCAGTTTGAGAAAAATTCCCTTTTACCACCATTCAAATATTTCTTCTTCAAAGGCTTTTGTTTAATTCTGTAGAAAAGAAACAAATCAGTACGCAAATCTCAAATTTTCTTTTAAATCTGAAATTTTCATTGATGACAGGAATATTAACTACTTTCCACATAAATATTACTCTTCGTGAATCTTCTATAATTGTTCTTGTTTTCTAATGTAGGTTGATTATTCTCCTTGCATTTATAATCCCTTTTTATATAAAAGATACTAATTATTTTATATTCAATTTGTTTTAAATTTTGTGCTTTTGCATTAAGCATTTGTATTAATTTATTTAAACCCGTCTCTTTTTTAATATTTTAAAAACTCATCCTAGAGAGCATATGCTTTTCCATTAGAAAGTTTACAAAATGTACTTCAATTGTTTTTATCTGATATTTGATCGTACCTCTAGTTTTCTGTTTATTGCTTTTGTTTGGGGTTAATGTCTTGCTGTTTATCTTGTGCGTGCCTGTGTTTTACTCTATGATTGGTATTTAGATTGGTTTTTATCTTCCACAGTGATTTGGGACATAGGCATACTTCAAAAATAATAAATGGTGATTGCTGCTAAGTTTTTCAAATTCATATGTGAACCTTTATTTCTAAATATATCAACTTCATGAACCGAACAAAACCTCTCATTCTCATTGTATGATATTAGAAATTTAGTGTGTTCATTCTCTTCCTAGTCAACTCACCACTCACTGTCTTTGATGCAGTCTGAAATGGTGTCTAGATTATCATACTAAAATATTATTTTTTCATTTTATAACTTTGCAAATAATTTGTATATTTCTTTCAAATAAAATCATATTATTTTGCATTTGATTTTATGGCCTCAATATTTTACTGAAATATATGTTTATTTGCTTTTTATTGCTCATGCTTGCTGATGGGCTTTCTCTACTAACTCTTCTGTGTCTCTGAGTCCTTGTTATTTTATGTGATTCTCCAATAGCTAGATTTTTGAAACACGAGAATGAATTAATTGTTAAATTCACCTACTGAATTTTAACAATAAAGATGGAAAAATAAAGTTGAATAAGTCTGGCAATAAGTGAAATTCAAAAGACAGAGAATACTCAATTCTGAGCAAATGTGATGGTTAAAAGAAAAGTGTGAGTGTCTTGTTAACAAGTGTCAGTCGGAACACAATGATGGCAATTTCACTTAATCAAGTATAAGTCAGTCTTTTCCTGGAATACATGGGTCAGTTCTGAACCATCTTAGAATTCAAAATCTAGAAATCAACCACAAAGGCCACTAGGTGAGAAGAATCTGGGCACGATGCCCTTTAAAATTGATAGAGGAAACTAAGGATTTGGGATTATGAAAATGCTGACTTAGGAACTATGTAGGGTTTCTATATGGGGAAGGAAAAGAGAAAGAGAGAGAAATGGAAAGAAATCAAGAACCTGCCATGGAGCAGGGCTGGGGGGGGGGAGGGAACCGGGGACGTTGGTGGTGGGAGATGGGCACTGGTGGCGGGATGGGTGCTGCAAACAATTCAGTATGATTTGTTGGCAAAGTGCTACACCGTTTCAATGAAACAATGTATGTTTTAACTGAACTAAAATAAATACATGTTTAATCACTAAAAAAAATTTGTATACCACAAAAAAAAAAATAAAAGGACTATAGATTCTTTGTTTTTTGGATATGACTGTGAAAGAATAGTGATATTGAGAAAATATTTGATCACAAGGGAAGTTTCTGAAAGTTTGAATGATTTCAAATTGGCCTGTTTTGCCTCAGCCACTGCCCTGATTCTCAGAGCTTGTTAAATAGACAGCACCTGATGAACATGGAACACAACGTATAAGACATTGGCAGAGAAAAGGTTAATTTGGAAATGTACTGTGGCCAAGTGGTCACAGTGTGTAATTTGCCAACTCTCTCCTCCTTGCCAAACCCTGCCCTCACTGACTGCTAAGACCTCAGCTAAAGACAACTTTCATCTGTTCATTCTTTCCCCATTTTTGTCTTTAAGCAGAGCTCTGCTTTGGCAGGCCAAGTCCGTGGTTCTATTGTCCAGAGATATGGCATAGGAGAGGGGGAAGGGAAGTGGGAAACATTATTTTTTGCTGACTCGGTTTCTAGAATCATTTGGTTTCCAAGCCTGTATTTTTGCTGTTTTTTACCCCAAATTTTTATTTTATTAAAGCACAATGAGTTGCAAAGTTGTTCATAGTTGTGTTCTTGACATGCAATGTTCCACCACCGATCCTGCCACCAATGTCAACTTCCCTCCACCAGTGATCACAGTTTCCATCTTCTAACTTCTACCCCAGCCATAGCCGCAGTCGGCCATGTTAACAGGCATCTTTATCATGTGGTTATTAAAGTTTGTGGCTTGTGATTTCAGTGTTGTTGACTGTGTAGTTTGGATACTTAGTTCTATAATTCCTTAACACCACCAATGTACCTGAATTCCCTTGACCCCTGGCCCCATTGTTTCTCATCCTTACAGCTGTATAGTATTCCATTGCATGTTTATGTGCTACATCTTCATGATCTGCTGATCTGTTATTAGACATCCAGGTTTTGTTTTAGTTGGGGACCACTTTCAGTGTTGCCGAGAGAGTTACTGCTGTCTATGGTCAGGGATCTCTCCTGCTCCAAAACAACAGACACAGGCAAGACAAGTGCCCTGTCTTCTGTAATATAGCCTAGACCTCATGATGAAGGTATAAATAGGTTTTAATAAAGAGGAACTGCTCCACTGAAACAATATAACCCCAGACAAGGTTGACTTTGGACAAGCATCCACTGGAATAAACAGAAGTTTAAGAGAGGTGAAATCACAGTACAGCATGTAAGGAGATTGTCTTGCTCACAGCTGACCAGGGTTCAATCCCTAGAACCACATATGGTTTCGATATGATCCTTGAATGCAGAATCGGGAGTAAGCCCTGAGCACCCATCTTCTGACCTCAAAAAAAAAAAAAAAAAGTTAAAAAAAAGTTGAGGAAAACCTAGAAAAGTTTGACATCTAGCATAGAGTAAAGACAATATACAGGAGAAATAAGGAGAAATTAGCATGAGACCAGGATATAGAAATCAAGGATTCCAAAACTACCACCTTAAAACTATTTAATGAAGCTATCATTTCATAAATATCTTGAAGTTTTTGTATACTAATTTTATGTACAGAACTCAAGGACTCACTCAAGAGCTAAATCAGTTTCATAGTAACAATGCCATAATACTTAACTGTATGTGCCAACTTGACTGAGACATAGTGATTAAACATTATTCTAGGAATTTCACAAGGGGGATTATTGAGCAATATTAATATTTAAAACAGGGGGCTCTGAGTTAACCAAATTGTGTTCCAATGAATTGATAGACTATACTGAATAATATAGTATTTTGCAACATACTTAAACATAAAGGCTGGCACTGATCCACAGAAGATCAGTTAAAAACCATCTGATCATATTCTCCAGCCCCTCGAGGTATTGCAGGTGTGACTGTGGTGCCCAGATGCATTGGCAGGTGGCAGACATGAGACAAGCTTGTCTACACCCCCAGGACTCTGCCCTGTGGACCCTGGATGGTGGATGGTCTGACATAGGAAAAGACTGGATCCCGTGAGATGAACCCAGAGCATGGCAGAGCATGGCAAGCTACCTATGGTGCATTTGATATGCCAAAAACAGTAACAATAGAGATGAACTGGACAAGGGACAAACCAGATGCACAGTTGCACTGCCCAGCCCACGTGGAGCCACCCATGGAGTCTCTGAGGAATAGGCTAGTCCCTGGCTGAGACCACTGTAGCTCCTAGGGTAAAGCAGTCATGTGGGGGGGAAGCCATTATGGCCGGAATTGGAGCAGGGTCTTGGGCTCCTCCCTCTCCGTGCTGGTGTGCGTGACTATGGGATCGCAGCCTTCACAACCAGATGAACTGGACAAAGGAGAGACCAGACGCACAGCTGTGACAGTGCACAGCTGTGCCAAGAGGCTAGACCAGGTAGGCTAGTAGGCTGAGACCAGATCCTTCCCAGGATCTTTCACATCTGTACACCATAATGATCATTGTAGTTGTAACAAACTGGGGAGGTTGATGGAGAATGAGAAACTATAATGTCACACTAGAACTCACTACTGAATATACACAGAGATAATTGCACCATAAACCGTAAGGCAAGTCACAAGGTGTAGGAGAGAGAGAGAATTACAGAAACAGAAATAGAGATAGAGAAAAGATGAGAGACTCAGACGCATGAGTGAGAGCTGCCATCCAGCTCTCCCCTAGCTCAGCTGACCATGAGGCTCCCAGGAGGCAAGATGGGTTTATGGGAGTGGGCCCATCACCTCTGTAGGGCCTCGGAAGCGCCCGATGAAACTTCGCTCACCATAATAGCCGCCATTTTCGTGGTCCAGACCCGGTACATCAAACTAGTGGAACTAATCATGTTCTAGAATATATTAAATCTACAATGTGTAAGATAGGAAAGAGAGGAGAGAGAGAAAGAGAGAAAGGAGATAAAGAAACTGCCATGGAGGCAGGCTGGGGGAAAGGGGAGTGAGGTGGGGACATTTTGATGGGAGATGGGCAGGGGTGGAGGGATGGTGTTGGAACAAACACCCATCTACACCCATGGCTGTAGAACCAAAATTCAAACATGAACATCTTGTAATTGTATATCTAACGGTGATATAATAAAATATTTTTTTTAAAAACCCTCCTGAATAGGTAGGGTTCAGGAGCAGGCAGGAGACAGCCGTCAGACTTGAGTGAGACTTTGGCCATCCTTGTGTAAAGCACAAAGTAACCATATTGTCTGCCCAGTCAAAGAAGAAATCTTTGTAAAGAGAACAGAAATTGTTTTGGGGGGGTTTATTTTTTTTATTTTTTAAAGTATTTTATTATACCACCGTGAGATATACAAATAAAAAGATATACAATTAAAAAGTTCATATTTGGGTTTTGGTCATACAGTGTTCCAGCACCCGTCCCTCCACCAGTGCCCATCTCCCACCACCAACGTCCCGGTTCCCTCCCCCTTCCCCAGCCCACCTCCATGGCAGGTTCTTTATTTCTTTCCCTTTCTCTCTCTTTCTCTTTTCCTTCCCTTCCAGACTATGGATTACAGAACATACATTAAAAGGTTGCCATGTGTATCCTTTTGCCTCTATATAATGCTCAGTTCTAGGTTGGCATTAGTACCCTCGACAATTATTAGCACACTGTTCCATTTTTAAGAACAGAAAATTTTTAAAGGATTTGTTGCTAATCAGTAGGCTCTAAAATGATCAATAATACAGCAGGTAGGCATTTGCCTTGCATGCGGCTTACCCGGCATCCTATATGGTCCACTGAGCACCGCCAGGAGTAATTCCTTAGTGCAGAGCCAGGAGTAACCCCTGAGCATCATCGGGTGTGTCCAGTAGATAAACAAATAAACAAATAAACAAACGAATGAATGAATGAAAGAGTGAGTGAGTGAGTGAACGAATGAATTAATAAATGAAAGAGTGAGTGAGTGAATGAATGAATGAATGAGTGAGTGAGTGAATGAATGAATGAAATGAATGAAAGAGTGAGTGAGTGAGTGAGTGAGTGAGTGAATGAATGCATGAATGAATGAATGAATGAATGAATGAATGTGAATGAATGAATGAATGAATGAATGAAATGAGCAATAAAATCCTCTGTGGGGCTGGTGCCCTGAGGCACAGGCTGTCTTATCTACAAAAGTGAACTTTAGATTTTGTGGGGAAGAATAGGGAGCCGGAGTGATAGCACAGTGGGTAGGGGCGTTTGCCTTGCACTCAGCTGACCCAGGTTGGATCTGCATCATCCTATATTGTTCACTGAGCACAGCGAGGAGTAATTCCTGAGTAAAGAGCCAGGAGTAACCCCTGAGCATCACTGGGTGTGTCCCAAAAAGGAAGAAAAAAAAAAGGAGGCCTGGGGAAGGATAAGTCAAGAACCTCTAGGCTAGGTCAACTGTCTGCCTCATTTCACTTGCATCAAACTTGCCAAACCAACATACAAACTTTGGGCTTGTGATCCTCCATAGGATTACAGTATATCATGTTTTATAAGGTTATAATGCACTATAACTTTCAAAATACCTTCATCTGTTTAAATATTTTGGAAGTAAGTGAAATAATGTGGGAAAATATTATTTAAATAAGTGATGATAATCAATACTTATTTACTATTGCTAAATGCATTTTCCCAAAATGTCAGTAAATTCTCGAGTAAGAGAAAAAACTTTTGCAGATTATATATCTCCTAATCGAGTGCAGACCCTTCACTAAGATAACACCCACCTAAAATGTTATAGTGACAGTTGTGTGGGAAGTTTTTTGTAGATTCTTCAGAACACTGAAAAGACCATCTGTACTTTAGAATCTTATCTTTAAAACAAATTATCCAATGAATGGTTACTTTGGATTTGATATTCTGCAATTGAAGATAGAGACTTTTTTCCAAAGACCACATTTTTAACTTTGCCTCACATTATGCAACTCCATTTAAGTCTGATGTTTTATACCCAAAACTCTGAGCTTTTAAAATAGATGATTCAACATAACATTTTCAAGGAAGAATTAGCTTTCTTTTTTTTGAAGCTTTTGAATAAATGTAGTCAAAAACAAAACAAACAAGCAGAAAGAATTATCTTTATACTTATTTGAAATTAAAAATAAAAGCAATAGAATACTACTCCTTGAAAAGCACAGTGACATCACGTATATAAAAATAGTTTGTATTTGGATGGTACTGCCAAAATCAAGAGCAGAGAAGATCAAGTTTGTGATAAGTCAAATACATATGATAAATACATTTGATAAAACTCAAGTAGATACGAAGTATTTTGTCTTAATGCTTCCACATTTTTGGAAAGTTAATAAATGTCAAAGTCCTTTCTTGCCATTCAAATATTTGTGTTTCCAAATAAGTCCAATGTAAAACCTAATATATTAACAAGAGATAAAAAATTAAAAATTGAATTTCCTAGACCTTTAATAGATTGACCTTATTACTGCCAGTGATAATCCCAGCTAATGAGATTCCATAAAGTTGGGAACTGGTTAAGTGGCTTGAAAGATCCTGGCCAGAAATGGAATTCATAGACTTCTAGAAATTGCCTATTGGCTGATGGTAGGATGGAACAGCCAATTCATATTCTTTACAAAAGTACTTACTTTTGATCCTATATATATTGCATTCATGGGTTTACTAAGACACAGTGATCTATAATTCCTGTGAAATTTAAAGTTCTCCACATTTTGGCACTGTAGATTTCCCAGGGATATATGACAACCAGCAAAAGCATGATGTTTGAAATCCAGGTGATTGAGAAACATCCAGTTAGTGTGCCTGATGATTGTCTCTTGTAGGTACCCGAAGGGTAAGGATTGTATCCGTTGTCGAATAATGGATTATGGTACTTAATAATCCCTATCAAGTAATTAGAGTGTTGATGGGTAACTGTCTCTGATGTTGTTACCACTTGCTAAAGAATTAAGCTACATTTATACTCTCAGTAACTATCTTCCATGCCAAATTGTTCCCATATGGACCCAAACATTGCAATTTTAGTCTGGATTCACACCATAGCAGTGATTACTTAATTATTCTTCTGTGAACAGAGCTCAATTTTCAAAAGAAACAACTTTCACAACTCATTAGACAAATCTTTGGCCTGCTGTAGGTATTATTACCCAATAAGTTGAGGGAGGTGGGTGAGAGTGGGTGCAGAAATTTTCACTGAAGACAGATGGCGCTGTAAATATCCTACTAAGCTAGAGCACTTCACATTCCACCACTTTTTAATAGAGCACTTGCATTCCTCAACTCAAGTATCTAACCTTAGATATCAACCTAACGGTATGATATGCTGCGTGTGATATGCACACACATGCAGTATATCATACCATTTTGGAATTAATTCTGGGCAACTTCAAAGAAAGAATTTGAGGTTATTGATCGGGGAAAGGTGCGTACTCTCACATTCAGGCATCTTCGCCCCCATTACAACAACTTTTTTTTATTGGCTTTTTTGGGTCACACCGGAAATACACAGGAGTCACTCCTGGCTCTGCACTCAGGAATTACTCCTGGCAGTGCTCGGGTGACCATATGGGATGTCGGAGATCGAACCTGGGTCTGCCGTGTGCAAGGCAAACGCCCTACCCACTGGAATATCACTCGGCCCCAACTCCTTTTATTTCAGTCAGTACCTGCAACTTCCATCTGGTCCAGTTCCTACAATGTTAAATAAAAATATTTTATTGAGTCTCATATTAGCCGTCAACTTGGTTGGCAGGTGGAGAAAGGAATAGAGGAAACCATATTTAATAGCAAAGTCACTTATTTATAGTCTTTAAAAAATATGTTCAATTTTTAATCATGAAGACACAGAAAGTTTATTAACAGAGATTCAATGAAGACAACTTTTAGGAAAATGGAGATACTTTTTTAAAGCCTAACAACAAGACAGGAGGCACGTAGAGACAAATTTAAAGCACAGAGTTATACTTAAGCTTCTTCACAAAGGATTCTGTGGTTTTTCTTTTTCCCATTGAGTCTATAATTTTTTATGATGATCATTTCTTGAAATGTGCCACATGCTGATTTGCAATTCCTTTGTGGAACTGCTGGCTTCTTCCATGGTAATGTTACTTTCCCTTTCTCAACTGATCTTGATTTGATTGAAATAATGTAAAGTCAAAATAGTAGCTGAAATGTAAAAGTGTTTGTTCCAGATACGATATAATCAGCTTCAGTTATCTACAATGGAAACACTAATTCAAGAAGAAACAGCAACTTAGAGTTTCGTGAGCAGAGGAAATAGCCAGAAACACAGACCACCTTTAAAAAAAGTCTTTAGCAATGCTTGTCAGATGACAAGCATTTGGAAGTAGCATCACGGGTTTGATAACTGTCTTTATCCAGGCATCTTTCACCTAAGTGTCCCTGTCTCTCTCACACACACTGGCATCATAGTTTTGTCTTTACTTCAAGGCTTCTGTTCTTCCTATACAATGTTCATTTTATGACACACTTCTCCGAATAAAGAGTCTTCTAGAACTAACAGGTATTTCCTTAGTATGTGGCCCATCAGGGTTAGACTCTTGCTTACACATGCATATCTAAGGGGGAAAGTAAGCAAATCTCTAAGTGAAGCAGGCAAATCACAATTGATTCCAATATATCAACTAACCAGAGCTTTTAAAATCCCATGCTCCTATTCCAGTGTTGCAGGAGCACATGTCCATGCTCAAGAGGATTTTTAATAAACCAGATGCAGAATATTCACTCATAGCGTAAAGTTGACACTGTAACTACTTAGATTGTAATACTATGTTCACAGAAATAGAAGTGAAAGCAAACACATGAAGGATAAAATCATTGAAGGAATTGCTGGCTCTCTTTGGCCTCATGTGTTTATGAAAGCCCTAAACTCCTATTCATGGCACATATAAGAGCTGACTGGAGTCTTAGTTTAGTTGAATAGTTAAAGGACATAAATTCCAAATAGACCATCAGGAAAATTCCAGTTAACAACTGAAAGCCAATCCGGGCATGCCAGAATAGCTAGGCAAGTCCCCCAGACCTACTGCAATCCCGTAAGGAAGCCGGTGAGTTCTCACCACCATTCATCACGGGTGTAAACAGAGATATGACCACGGAGGTAAGAACCAATTGGATTTTTAAAGGAATCCTCTGGCAGTCAAATTTATTTTTCTTTGTCATGTGTGATGAATAAAATTCTACTTGCAGCAACTTCATAGTTTAAATCATTTCCTGGAGTGCAGTTGTGCTTTGAAACTTAGTGATCCTCATTTTAAATAACTCTTGGGGAGCAGAAGGAGCTGGCACTGCACAGCGAAGCATTTCATCACCTAAGCTCCCTTACCCCCCACCTACAAAAAGAATTTATATTAGGCACAAAAATTCCATGACTTTAGTCAGAGATTGAGTTTCATTATTCCATAGGTTCAGCTAACATGCTCCAAGTGAAAAAATGGACATTTGATAAGCTATCTACCATGTATTATATTCATGGTCATTGATTAGAAGGATATATTTTGAAATGATTAGCAGTTTTTGATAATTCCAGTTTATTACCTGTGAAGGTGCAAGGTATGCTTTTGTTACACAGAAGTGAAGCAAATTGAAATAAAACTGACTCTAAGTTAAAACAGGAGTCTTATAGCTTATGAGAGTTTATACTATTTCAAATAGATTCCAAATGACTATGAAAACTTTTTCTGAGTTATTACTAGATTAATGGTGCATGGTTATTGCATAGGTAGCAAATTATATTAAAGCCACTATTTAAGTGTCCCTATCCTATTAAGATTTAAAAAAAACTAGACCTACTAACTTGAATACAAATGTGGAATTATAAATTAGGAGTAATATTCAAAAGTTTGATTTTGAATTAAAAATGATTTAGTATTAAAAATGATTTGTTTCTTTTAAGTCTGGTTTCGCTGACTTAAACCTTTGAGTTTCAGGTCTATATATTAGAGGAAATGTGTCATAATTGTTTCATTTTGGGTAAGATGATTGATATTTAACATATGAAACCAGTTATTTTGTAGCTGAGGTTTATCCTGATGTCCTATAGCTTCACAAACTTTCCATTTTCAATTACAGAACTTTCATGCTAATTATAAACTTTTATCTTTAGAAGTGGTGCTGCCTTTTAATCATTTATGTAGTCATTTCTTTTCTCCAAAACCTTAGAGAAGATGGCACTGTTCTTAATTTTAACCAAGGAAGATTTTACTTGTTGAGCAGGAGCTCAAGGTCCTATTAATACTGTAGGATGCTTTTGTCAAAGGCAGAATTTAATCCAAAACAAAACATTTCAACACAAGAATTTATTCTAACAACAAACAAATGCTTATCGATGTTAGCAAAGGAAATAAAATACTAATTTTTTTCCATACCGGTGCAGTTTATTCCCCTCAAAAATTAGTTCATGGCTCTGATGCTGGACAAGTCATATACCTATTAACCCAGTTAGCAGTTTCCTTGTGATCACTAGCTGTGCTCTGTGCTTGAAAGGTTGTGCCCAGAGGTACAGGATGAAATAAAGGCAACTCTACGTCGACAATGACCCAAATGGCTAAGCAGAGAAGGCCTTAACCAGAGTGATAAACTCAGAAATGAGGTGGGATATGGCAGATTCTGCTCACTAAAGTATCAGTGAGTGTAAATAAAAGTAATTAATATTAACAATGTAAATAATAACAATAATAACTATGAATTATTTAGTTCTCCAGAGGACCAGCATAGTACTCTCTACTTGTTCTCTATTGTTGTCTACCTTTTACAGAGGTTTCAAAGTTGATACAACTTACGTAGTAAGTGGATAGAACCATGATTTGAAGCAGTCTCATATCAAAGCCCATGAATAAGATCCAGAAGCTTTTGACCTGATCTGCACACCAAGGACATTAGAGTGATCTACGAATCTTCCATCTTTCCCTGGGCCTAGATGCCAAAGAATTTGATTCTGAGAACCCGAGAACAGTGTGAAATCTAATACTTTTATTCATTTTTCTGCAAGTGAATCTGAGCCATACCTAGACCTGAAACATCTGTTCTAACCAGCACATCCCAATGCTGTTCAGGTCAAGTCACACCAATAATGACACTCTGTACAATCCCAGAGGAGAAGGGGCAAGGCTATTCCTAGGAGAGGTGTTAGCCTGTGACCACTGGCTACCATTTTTTAATTTTTTTGTTTGTTTGTTTGTTTGTTTAAAGATTACAACTAATCCATGTATGTTTTACTTATTTCAGTTATGGGGCCATACCCAGTGATGTTCAGGGGGTTACTTTTGACTCTGCACTCAGATATCACTCTGAGCAATGCTCAGAGGACCTATATGGGATTCCAGGGATCAAATACAAGTTGACCTTATGCAAGGCACTTACCCACTGTACCACCTCCCTCTGTCTACCTCTTACCTCCCAGGCCTGGGGTCTCAACATCCAATGCTTAGGGAAGTCAGTCCCCGGACAAGTGAAGAACTGGTGTTGCCTCATTTTGCCAGTCAAAACTCCTCAGTATAACACCCAACACCAGAAAGTGAGAGCCCAGCACTGCTTCAGATAGAAAGCATTTGTAAGAGAAACTGAAAACACCAAATTCCTTAAATAACTTCACACAGTGTCTAAGTCTTCTTAGATAAGACTCTGACCCTGAAGGAAATGTTAATCATTGGCACCAAAAAAATGGTCAGCACAATCCACAATATGTAACAGAAGGAAGAGAGAAAGAGAGAGAGAAAGAGAAAGAGACAGAGACAGAGAAAGAGAAAGAGAAAGAGAAAGAGAAAGAGAAAGAGAAAGAGAAAGAGAAAGAGATAAAGAACCTACCATAGAGGCAGGCTAGGGGAGGGGGAGGGAATCGGGGACATTGGTGGTAGGAAATGGGCACTGGTGGAGGGGATGGGTGCTGGAACACTGCATGACTGAAACCCAAACATGAACATCTGTATTATTGTATATCTCACTGTGTTATAATAAAATATTTTTAAAAAAGAAAAAAATGGTCAACAGACATACATCTTGCTTTGCGCTTCTTTGAAAAGTATGGTGAGGCAAAGTCTAGTTCACAGCATTCTCCTAGGACTTTGCTTGCCAATGTGCTTTGTTTTTTATTTTGAGCTACACCCACTGGGCTGTTATCAGGGCTTGCTCCTGGCTCTGCACTTAGCTGGAGATTAAACTGGCCCTGCTTGTAGATTTTTTTATCTGAGTTTGCATTCTGGCTTCTTCAGTCACCACCACGAGTGTCCTAGTATCTCTCCATCACCACTCTCTCCACCAGCCTGCCTCTGTGGCAGGCACTTTTCTTCATTCCGTCTCTCTACTTTTGGGCATTGGTTTGCAATTCAGATACTGAGAGGCCCTCATGTTTGGTCCTTTACTCACTTTCAGCATCCATCTCCCATTTAGAGCAATCGTGTCCAAAAATTGTTGTAGTGGTCCCTTCTCTATCCTAACTGCCCTCTCCCCCTGTTGTTGCAGGCTTCCAACTGTGGATCAACTTCCTCCTTTGTTTCTACTGTCCTTGTGTATCATCTTACACCACAGAGAATGGCACACATCAAAAGAATAAGAACAACCAGTGTTGGCACAGATGCGGGGAGAAAAGAACTCTCATTCATTGTTGGTGGGAATGCTGACTGGTCCAGCTTCTTTGGAAAGCAATATGGACATCCCTCAAACAACCAGAAATTGAGCTTCTATATGACCACTTCTGCGAATATACCCTAAGGGCCCAAAAGCATACATTGGAAACACCATCTGCACCTTTCTGTTCATTGCAGAACTGTTCACACTAGCCAGAATCTGGGGAGAAAAAAAAACAAGTACTCAAGAACAGACAACTGACTAACTAAACTATGGCATATCTACACAAAGGAATTCTATGCAGCTTTTAGGAAGAATGAAGTCATGTAATTCGCTTACAAATAGATGGAAAAGGAGATTTCATGCTAAGTGAACTGAGTCAAAAGGAGAGGGACAGACATAGAATGATTTCATTCATTTGTGGGAACTAAGAAAGTATGTTACCTAGCCAGTAAACATCCTTTAAATGCTAGCTGCTTCCTTGCCATGTATTTACAATGTAATGGCAGCCTGAACAATGATACCAGGTCTGAAGCATCACCGAGATGGCTGTACTGCTAGTATCTGGCTTCACCAATGATCTGTAATTGGTCATATATTTTGGTACAATAAAAAGTCACTATGGGGCTAGAAGATCCTTGGCACACCGCAATCTACAGGATGCCAAAACTGGAAATGTAGAAGTCATCTAAAACTATATTCTTCGTTTTCTGGTGTCTTCCTCCCCTCCCTAGAAGCATCTGACATGATCTTTATAAATTTGACACCATTTTAAAGGGGTTTATACTAGTCATTTGATAATTTGCTTTGATAATGTAATAACAATATTAAATAACATTGTATAACACCTTAAAATAATATATTATAATATAATGAATAATGCTATTTTACAATAGAAAAATATATTATTAAAATACATCAGTCAAACAAATCCATTTACGTTAGCTCTTCATTACCTCAAAATCCCAAATTCTGTACATGATGGTGGTACAGAGCTTCTCCATCTTGCCCCTGGCCATTCCCTGGGTTCCCTTTCATTCACTTTTCAATCTTGTACTGTGCTACCAGCTCCTCTTTCCTTCACAGTGATTGGCACATTCTGTGCCCTCTCGCTGCATTTCCTCTGCCTTTCTGTGACTTAAAAGCTCCATTTGACCCTTTAGAAATCACTTCAGAGAGACTTTTCCCAGAAACTTTCCCTGGGAAAGTTTCCCCGGTCATGTTCTAGCTTCAGCCATCTTCCAGTGCTTACATGTCTGCATGTTCAATTAAAGTTAGATGCTGACTTTCTACAACACCATAAGCTATGAAAACAGAGACAATGTATTGACCTTCCTGGAATCAAACATTGAAGCAGGGACATGTCAAACATTTTGATATTTAAAATTATGTGCGTCAGAGGCCTGAGCACTTGTGTTGCACACTGTTGACCCAGGTTCAATCTCCTTCACACCCGATGGTCCCCAAGTCCTATGAGGATAGAACCCTGAATACAGGGCCAACAGTAATCCCTGAGCACAATCAGCTGTTCCCCCATTTACTCCCCAAAAAATATGCTTCCAGGCCAGGGAGATATCTTTAATTGTAGAGCACATGTGTTACATATATAAGGCTCTGAGTTTTATATACAAATAAGGAAAGAGAAGAAAGGGATATTAAGAAAATGATCTCATTCATAATTGTGCCACAGAAAATCAAACACCTAGGAATCAGCTTAACAAAGAGTGTAAAGGACCTGTACAAAGAAAACTATAAAACCCTGCTTCAAGAAATAAAAGAGGACACAAGGAAATGGAAACACATTCACTGCTTATTGATGGGGAGAATTAACATTGTCAAAATGGTAATACTCCCTAGAGCTTTGTACAGACTCAATGCGGTTCCTATAAGGATACCCATGACATTCTTTGATCAAAGAAATTGATGTTTGATCAAGAAATTGATCAAACACACCTGAATTTGTATGGAATAATAAACCCCCACAGGTAGCTAAAGCAATCCTTGGGGAAAAGAAGATGGGAGGCATCACCTTTCCCAACTTCAAACTCTACTACAAAGCAGTAGTAATTAAAACAGCTTGGTATTGGAATATAAACAGACCTGTGGACCTATGGAATAGAGTTGAGTATCCTGACACCCATCCTCAAGCACATGATCATTTAATCTTTGATAAAGGAGCAAAAAGTACAAAATGGAACAAGGAAAGTCTCTTCAACAAGTGGTGCTGGGGATACTGGGCAGCTATGTGTAAAAAAATGAATTTGGACCTGACTATCACCATGTACAAAAATCAGATCAAAATGGATTAAAGATCTCAATATCAGACCTGAATCCATAAAGAACATCAAAAAAATATAGGAAAACCCACCTCAACATTGAAGCTAAAGGCATCTTCAAAGATGAAACACTACTAACAAAGAAACTTGAAGCAAAGATAAACATATGGGACTACATGAAACCAAAAAGCTTCTGCACCTCAAAAGAAACGGTGACCAAAATACAAAGACAATCCACAGAATGGGAAAGAATATTTATCCAATACCCATCTGATAATGTGTTAGTTTCCAGGATATATTATCATATATATAGGTATACATACATACATATATATATATATATATATATTAAGGATATATATTAAGGATAACATCCAGGATATATCAGGTACTGGTAGAACTTTACAAGAAGAAAATAGCCAACCCCATCAAAAAATGGGGAGAAGAATGAACAGAAACTTAGACAAGAAAGAAATTTCAATGACCAAAAGGCATATGAAAAAATGTTCATCATCACTAATCATCAGAGAGATGCAAATCAAAACGAAAGTGAGATATCATCTCACACCACAGACTGGCACATATCCAAAAGAGCAAGGACAACAAGTGCTGGCATGGATGCTGGAAGAAAGGGACTCTCATCCACCATTGGTGAGAATGTCTACTGTTACAGCCTTTTTGGAAAACAATATGGACATTCCTCCAAAGACTAGAAATTGAGCTCCCTTTTGACCCACTCATACCACTCCGGGGAATATACCCTGGGAGACCAAAACCATACAGCACAAACACCATTGCACTTTTATTTTCATAGCAGCACTATGAAACTAGTGCCTGAGAACTGATGTCTGAATAAAAAAAAACTTTGGCACATCTACACATTGGAATATTACGCAGCTGTTAGGAAAAACGAAGTTATGAAATTTTCCTATAAATGGATGATAAATTTCTAAGTGAAATTAGCCAGAGGGAAAAGGACAAGTATAGAATAACTACTTTTATTTTCAGAATATAAAAAAATACCATAATACCAATATTCAAGGCCAGACAAAACATAGATCAGGAGGTCTTGTCAGTTGGTAGAACATACTGCAAATGTGTAGGAGTCAGAGGTTAGGCAATACAGAGAAAGGAACAGTGTACTAATATTTATTGTAAATGATAATACCACTGTAGAACTGAGCATTGAAAGTAGGCAAAAGGATATACATGATAACCTCTAACTGTATGTATTGCAAGCCACAGTATGTAAAAGAAGGAAGAGAGATATAGAGATAGAGAGAGAGAGGATAGAGGAGAGAGAGAGAGGGAGGGAGAGAGAGAGAAGTTAAAATTGCCTGCCATAGATGCAGACTGGGGAGGGGAGAAATCAAGGGGCATTGACGGAAGGAAATGGCACTGGTGGCAGGATGGGTGCTGGAGCACTGTATGACTGAAACCCAAATATGAACACTTTTGTAACTGTAGATCTCACAGTGCTTTAATAAAAAATTTTAAATAATAAATAAAATAGCCCATTTCTATCAATTCAATTAATTAAAATAGTAAAATGATATATGCAAAAGCAGATAAACAGTAAAAATCTAAAAGAGAAATTTATGAGAAAATTCTGAGAAAAATAGATTTGGACTAAGCAAAAAGTCAGTATGGAATTTGTTATTGTGCATTAATTTTTGTTAACTGTTTTGCTGAGAAATAAATGTGACCAATTTTGTCAACACTAATTGCAGTTGACATAAGTCATGCTGAATAGAATTATACTTTTTTATGAAATGTTTCCCTTATTAGTTACTAGAAATTATTCTAGTCATACTAATATTACAAATATTTTTAAAAGTCCGAGAATAACCATTTGGATAAGCTTTTTTTTCTTATCAATTAGTTTTTTTACCTTATTAGTGGCAATTTCCACTGATTTCTTCAGTTCACTGAAAATAACAGTATTGGTGCTTTGAAAAATTTCTTGGGAAATTAAAAAATTTCCCAAGTTTCTAAATTTAGAAATTCTGTGGAATTTCTGTGGAATTCCACAGAAATTTAGAAAGTTCTGATATGTTTGAAGATCTTCTGGGCTTTTGTCCCCATCGTCAAAGCATCTGAATGCTCCCATTTTCTCATAAACCTAGTGTGATGTAAGGTCTAGGAGTGATGATCCAAGCAGGAAGGAGCTAGCCCCAGCAATGAGTAGTGACTCACTTTTACAAGAACAAGCTGGTTCCTGTGGCTCTGGGTTGTGTGCACCTGGATAATAGCTGGGTATTTGTGGCTGCAACTGCCCTATAGCTGCTTTGGTACTGAGGTCTAGCTGACCTAAATTCTGGCCCAGAGTTTACATTTGCTGGTGCCTGGCAGTTCATGTTGAGTTAGTTTAGCCAGATTGGGTAACAACTGAAAATTGAGATGATGGGGAGCCATAGCATATGTCCAGCAAACTGATCCTTATAGCTGCTAGAGGATTTGCTTTTTGCTGTAAAGCTCTAGAATAACTGCTTCCAGCCAGAGCATGAGAGGTGAGACTCACCTCCACAAAGTCTGTTCCCCACTGCAACCTAGGGAAATACAAACCATGCTTGTTTTCAGTTTGACTCCTTTACCAGAATTGCTCAAATTTGGGATGGAAATATCATTAGCATTTATAAAACTATTATATAATGTTCTTACCATTTTACTGTAAGACTTCACCTCAAAAGCAAATAATTCTCATTGTAGCCAATGTGTGTTATGAACACTGTTCCTTCACAGAACTCATGTACATAACTTTAAGAGATTGGTATTTAATTGGCAATTGCAAACGAATAACTTAATAAACATCAAAAGAATAACTTAATAAACAACCAACAGTAGAACATGAGATTTTTAAAAAGTTTTATTTACGAGAGTAATGAAAATTATATACTGGACTATCTCAAAATTCCTGAACTCATTCATCTATAGTTTTGTAATTGCTTATATTAGAATATAGCAACACTCAAAATGTGTATTCTCTATTACCAATAAAATTAGGGCAAAGCAGTAAAGACAGAAAAAGAAAATGTGTGAGAGCAAGAATAGCAGAAGATGACATTATTCCAATTTATTATGCAACATGCTTTAGCTTCATTCTTCTAAGCTCTCAGTGATACTCTAACAGGCATTAATTTTAAAGCCTCAAGCCACCTTGAGTCACTCAATAGAAACAAAAATCTAAGCAGGGGGCAAAGAAGACTAGCAATTCATTTTTTAAAAAAATGCAACTGGAGATTGAAAAAAGAAATGCAACTGGAGAATATAAGATGTGTTTTGTTCCACTAGAAATATGAGTCTTCACTTTCCGAACCTAACCAGGGCTTGTTCTTGTAATACGAATAATATAGCTTTAACTCATCAGAATTGTCTACGTTTTAATTTGAAAAATAGTTTCTATGTTCATCTTTAATAGCCTGTCTTCTGGACCAACAGAGTTACAAAAGAAGTCATTTACAGTGGCATAATTAAGGCCTATGAGAAGCATATTTAGTAATGTGGTGTTGTTCTTCTTTTCATCCAATGGCCTTGCTGGTATATAGATCCACCATTTGATCAGTGCTTCTGGCCCCAGGGGCTTCATGGTTTGCAAGCCACAACCTACTAATAAGCACCCTCCAGCTTGTTTGTTAAACAGATCAGTGCTGGCAGGCACCCAAAAACTCCAGTCCTTGAAACTTGGAGCTCTTTGACTTGCATGGCCTATTGTGTGGCAAGCAAGAGAATAAAATATGTACCTCATAAATGCAGAGCAATTATAGATCCCTTAGTAACACAGTTGTGGCTCAAAAAGATTGCTTACCTAAACCAAATCGAGCCCTAATTTATTTTTGTATTGTCTTTGTTCAAAATCAAACAAACAGCTCTGAAGAGCTTGTATACACAGTGAGGAAAATGGCTGCATTTATAAACAAAATGGCAACTATTGGCCAAAGAAATCATCCTCAGTAGCTGAAGGTTTTCATTCAGGACCAAGCCAGTGCTTGCTATGTATTTGTTAGATTGTATTTTAAAATAACAATAAATTTTTTTGCAAGTTCATTGTGTTGGACCTGGGGAGAGGGGTTGTATGGTACTTTTTTTTATAATTGATACCAGATAAGAGTTCATCAATTTCAACATAAAAAGGTGGAAATGGAAAAGAATTCTCCAACTCAAAGAAATGGTAAAGTATCTTGAGTTTATGTGTCTTAATCTGCCAATTATGACATGTGTAGATACACTTTTTCAGAAAGCACTACTAAAATTGATTTAACTCTTGCCAATTTATTGTTTTCATAACACAGAAAAAAAAAAAAATCACATTAAGTTTGTTGAACTAATATTAGCTTGCATGGAAATGGCTTTGTGTAGCATAGTGTAAACTTTTTTAATCCATCACTATCACTATCTATCACTATCTTCCCGTTAATCATCTATTTGCTAGAGTGGGCACCAGTAATATCTCCATATGTCCTGTCTCATGCTAGTAGAACCCAAAGGCATCCGCTTGCTCCAGGAACATAGAGAGCCTCAAACCATTATATTAGGTCACGGGAATGACCTAATATAATTGTTACTGGTACTTGGCATATCAAATACAACACGAGCAGCTTGCCAGGCTTGCCGTGTGGGTGTCATACTGTTGTAGTCACCTCTAAATAAAGTATTTATTGATGAACCGCGTGGCCGCTTGCTGCTGCGCAAGCTGGGCTGATAGTCTGGTCTGCTGGGTGGAGTTGTGACGAGAGGGAAGTCCGGATGTGGAAAATGGTGGGCCCCATGGAGTAGGGGAGGGTGGTCTGGCTTGTTGTGAGGCTCTGCTGGGGTGGCAGGCCAGGGCTAGAACCCGCCATGCCTCCTGGGCACCTCACCAGCAGCTGGGCACAGGGAGAGCAAGTAGCAGCTCTGCCCCATGTCTGAGAGTCTCTGGTTCAGCATACCTGGGCCGGATTGAAAAAAAAACTGCTGCAGGGTGGCTGTCGATGATCCGGGCTGTGATAGTCTGGTCTGCTGGGTGGAGTTGTGATGAGAGGGAAGTCGGATGTGGAAAACGGGTTTTGCACAGATAGCATGGCCGAGCAGTCTAAGGCGCTGGATTTAGGCTCCAGTCTCTTCGGAGGCGTGGGTTCGAATCCCACCGCTGCCAAGTGTGAGTTTTTCTCTGTTCTATGCGGCTGATGGAGGCACATCCTTTTTTAATCCATAGCCAAGTTTTTTCTACAATGTTGCAATGTGAGTGTCTACCCTATGATAAGTGTCTCAATTAATGAGCCTTAAACTGTTGAAAAGTGTTGTGAGAAGACTAGGTGGTCCTCATTTTAAGAAATTCATAATCTTGATCCATGTTTCACCTGACCTTGGATATTGTCAAAGGTGGAAATTACCACAAACGTGAGGGAGTCAGAGATAGGTAAAACAGAGAAGGGAACAGTGTGCTAAAAATTGTGGCAAGTGCTAATACCAACCTAGAGCCGAGCATTAAATACAGGAAAAAAGATACACATAATAACCTCTAAATGTATGTATTTCAATCCACAATGTGTAAGAGAAGAAAGAGAAAGAGAAAGAGAGAAAAGAGATAAAGAACCTGCTATAGAGACAGGCTAGGGAGGGGAGGGAATCGAGGGAAATGGGTACAGGTGGAGGGATGGGTGCTGAAACACTGTGTGACCTAAACCCAAATATGAACATTTTTGTAATTGTATATCTCATGGTGGTAAAATAAAATATTTTAAATAATAATAATAATATAAAAAGAATATGGATAAAAATGTAATCCTAATTGAAGCTGAAAGGGTTGGCCACCCGATGGGGTGACCGACTGGGAGCCTTAGAACGCTGCACCTATCAAGGAAAACTCTGCAAGACCGGGCCAATGGTTTTATTTTATTTTCCAAGCATGCTGGGGCTCTCAGCATAACTGATGGAAGGCTAAAGGCTAAGAGCCCCGAACTGAGATACAGCACAGTTTTTATAGCACTCTGAGACAAAAGAAACTTTTACAGTACAACAAGCTTGTGGTTTTTCCAGGTACTGGGTGCACACCACATCAGGATGTTACTCAAGGTTATAGTTAGGGTTCCTCCCTTGACATTTGTTTGGGAGGCCTTTGGCTTTATCTGGCCTACTCAAAGAGCCCATCCACTATTTTAGTGTGCTCCTGTTAACTCTTTGCGATCTGGTCTCAGGGCATCCCCTTTCACCCTTACAGCTTAATGTACTTTTCCTTCACACCATTTAATATTAAAGAAAGGGTTATTTAGGCACTAAAATGGTAATTTTCCATGAGTAGGCCTGCCTGGTTGGGGAGGAGGTTGTTGGGTTGCTGCCTTCTTTCAAAGCATGATTAAATACTGAAAATACTTTATAGGAAAAAATAAAAATAGTTAACTGATAACTAATATAAGTTCAATCTACATAAAAAATAAATTTATAATCTTGAAATTGTCTTCATTTTCATAAAATGTGTTCATTTTCATAAAATAATAAAAATAAAGTAATGATAAATAATAAACAAAGTAAGATGCCTTCATCAGAAGTGGTACCAAACTCTGTTTTAACCATTTATTAACTGTGCAACCTTAGGCAAATAACACACCTCACTGAGTCTCAGTCTACTTATCTTTTACAATATGAGAGAACTTATTCTATCTAAAGGAATCTGAGCAGAAGTTAATATTGTATAATAATGTCTTAATAATAAGCAACCACAAGTGTAAACTCACCTTTGCCAAATAGAAACAAACTTAGAGAATAGTCCAGCTTATGTGGCTAGTTCTTGATATATTTCTGACCACTTGACAGATTTCTTTGATACCAACTTTTAATCGCACTAATCAATATTTTTAGCAATTATAACATTGATTTAGAACATATTGAGAGTGTCTCATGGTTCCATCTTAACTTTTGATTTTCTGGTATTCTTCTCATCCCTGGTTTTTGCTATAGGTTTAATTATTTGACAAGAATTAATGACCAGCTACACTGGTTTTATCTCCAATCTTGGGAGACATGTAATCTAATAAGCACCATTTTATACATGAACATATTAGGACTTGTTCCTGAGAGAGTGATCAGTGTTCACCCTGAATTAGTCAGCAAATTCTCTAATAATGCTGCATAACAGATAACTCTCAAGATTACATGCCATTAAACAAACATTTATTTATCACTCATATATCTTCATATTGACTTATTACTTTGTAAGACTTTCCTGGTCTTTGGGTTCAAGACCTAGACTGTATAAAAGTCTTTCCCATACGCTTTTGTCTCCCTTCGATCTGGGACTAGAAATCTTTTCATGTCAGATGATAGAGCTTAAAGCACTGACCCAGAATGTATACACCGGCATTTTTGTCCATATTCCATTGGTCAAAGAAAGTCAAGTGACAAAATCAAGAATCAGTAGATCAGGAAAATATATATTTCATATCTAGTAGGGAAACTTCAAAATTATAGGATGAAGGGCCGTGGAGAGTAATCTTGATACAAGGAAGGCATAACAAATTAATTCTCAATCACTTTCCCCAGTACTATCTTGAACCACAATATTAATTATATTCTCCAAATATCTTTCCCAAAGTCCTAAGATACTCCTTTGTTCAGCTGTATCTATTCCATACACAATTCTGATAGTAGTGTATATTTGCATCTTATTAATTTTAATACTATTCATTGAACACAATCTAGGAAATATTTCACAAAAGTGAGTTTATTTTATATTGACACATTTAACTTAAAATTTATTTTCAGGATCCGGAGTGATAGCACAGTGGGTAGGGCGTTTGCCTTGCATGTGGCCGACCCAGGTTTGATCCCCGGCATCCCATATGGTCCCCCAAGCACCGCCAGGAGTAACTCCTGAGTAAAGAACCAGGAGTAAACCCTGAGCATCGCAGGGTGTGACCACAAAAAAAAAAAAAAAAAAAAATTATTTTCATTAATCACCATATCAGGCCGCCATTTTCCACATCCGGACTTCCCTCTCCTCAGAACTCCACCCAGCGACAGCCTATCACAGCCTGTCTCATCGAGTTCCACCCTGCAGCAGTTTTTACCCCCCCCCCCCACCCCCGCCACCCCCCCCCCACACACAACCAACACCCCACCCCGCCGCCATTTTCCACATCCGACTTCCCTCTCCTCAAACTCCACCCGAAACAGCCAACAGCCCCCATCCCACCCTAGTTTTTTTTTCAATCAGGCCCAGGTATACTGAACCAGAGACTCTACAGACATGGGGCAGAGCTGCTACTTGCTCTCCCTGTGCCCAGCCGCTCACGAGGCGCCCAGGAGGGGATGGCGGGTTCTAGCCCTGGCCCGCCACCCCAGCAGAGCCGCACAACAAGCCAGATGACCCCCCACTCCATCGGGCTGCCATTTTCCACATCCGGACTTCCCTCTCATCAGAACTCCACCCAGTGACTGCCTATCACAGCCCATCTCGCGTGGCCACAAGTGGCCACGTGGTTCATCTATAAGTGCTATATTTAGAGATGACTACAAGGGTATGCCACCTGCATGGCAAGCCTGGCAAGCTGCCCTGTTTTATTTGATATGCCAAGTACCAGTAACAATTATATTAGTTCATTCCCATGACCTAATATAATGGTTTGAGGCTCTTTATGTTCCTGGAGTGAATAGATGCCCTTGGGCTCTACTAGCATGAGACAGGACATATGGAGATATTACTGGTGCCCGCTCTAGCAAATAGATGATCAATGGGACGATAGTGATAGTGATAGTGATAGTGATAGTGAATCACCATAATTTTAGAAACTCCTATGAATGCTAAACACTTGGGACATGGCTGGTCCAAACCTAGATATCTGTATGTGCAAAACACAAAGTGGTTTTTGATGACTTGATGATTTGATCACTCGACATCCCATTATTCGTCGATTTGCTTGAGTGGGTGCCAGTAACACTTCCATTTGACCCTATCACATGCCAGTATAGCCCAAGGCGTCTGTTTGCTTCAGGAATACTCTCAAATCATTCATTCAGGGTCTTGACGAAGAAGTCCGACCATCTTGGAGGTGGGTGGTCACATGATCTTTGACAGCCCATGGGATCCAGTCGGTAATGGCTCTAGTCCAGCTGTGGTCTCCAAATCACATTACATGTCCAGCCCATCCTATTTTCAATGCCTTGGCAAACGAGATAGCGTCCCTGATTCTGAATCGTTGACAGAGGCCGGAACTCCGGATTCCCTTCTCTCACTTGTGTGAGGCGTGATATTCCAAGCATAGCTCTTTCAATTCTTCCTTGGGAAACCCAAATAGTGTTCTCATCCTGCTTTTCGTAGGGCCCAGGTCTCTGGGCCTGGATGACTCCGCTAAGTCCTGATGACTTAGTCCTGAAAAAGGGAATTTTAAATGTTACAAGACAATCTTTGTACATAAAAATGTTCACACTAAAACCCTTAAACTGGAATTTGAGTAGTGACATAAGAACCAGTCAAGGAAAAGAAAACTTCTCTTTTCCAAACAACTTTGCTCCCTTTATTGGAATAAGCTAATTATTCTAAGCCAGGCCCCAGGATATGAAGATATCAGAGTGGAAATACTGAGCAAACTCAGAAAATGGTTTTCCAAATGTCTATCACAACTTTTGGCAGCTCCAGTATGACTTTCAGAAAGATACTGAATTAGTCCTGACTTCAGAATTCTGTATTTCTAAAGGTCCCTCCCAATTCAGCTGAGAACTTTTTATGCCATGTCACCCCAATCCTCAAAGGTCAATAACTAAGGAATTATAGGATATGCAAGGAAAAAGCTGCCATGTCCATTTATATATCCAAGCTCATTCTTTTTTTAAAAAGTATTTTTATTATACCACTGTGAGATATACAATTACAAAGATATACAATTAAAAAATTCATATTTGGGTTTTGGTCTCCAAGCTCATTCTTAATTAAAGAAAAAGTAATAGCAAAACTACATACAAGTGAGTCTGAGAATGAATAAAAGACAGTAAATGTCCAATCTTCAAATTATTTAAGAAAAAACAGTAAACATCACATCCCAGCAAGCTGTCTTCATATTCTTGCTGCCCCAAGCTTCTCTGAGTAGGCTCTGCTGAAGAAAGAAAGCCAGAGACTAAACTGAAAATAACACTATGGACAATCTGCCCAAAACGAATCCTGAAAGCACAGAGCAGACTAAGAGAAGAGATTTGGGGAAGGGGGGAGCTCACAGCCTGCAGTACTCAGTGCTTATACTGGCTCTGTGTTTAGAGATTACTCATTGCAGTCTCAGGGACCATATGGGTTGACTACGATCAAACCCAGGTCAGCCATGTGCAAGGCAGGCAGCCTACCAGCTTTACTATCACTCCAGCCCCAGTGAGTGAAGAGATTTGAAAGTGTGTGCAGGGTTTGAGGTAATATCTTGGAAAGATAACATTTTTGAAACAGAGAGGTCTCTTTATAAACTGCTCAGTAATGTAGCTAGAGCTGGTTTGTGATAGAGGGCAAGCCTGGACCCAGGTTCAATCTCTGGTACTGAATTTAAAACTTTTAAGTCACAGTGAAAGGATTTGAAAACAGAAAGATTGTAAAAGTTAGGACCTGTGATTTGAGATGATATCTCATTATTGTTTTGTTTGCATCTCCCTGATGATTAGCCACGCAGAGTGCTTGTTCATGTGTCTTTTGGCCATTTATATTTCTTCTTTGAGGAAGTTTCTGTTCCTTAGTTCTCCCCCATTTTTTTGATGTAGTTGGATTTTTTTCTTGTAAATTTCTAACAGTGCCTTATATATCTTGAATATTAAACCCTTTCAGATAGAATTGGGTAAATAATTTTTCCCATTCTGCAGGTTGTCTTTGTATTTTCATCTTTTCTTCTTCTTCTTCTTTTTTTCTTCTTCTCTCTTCTCCTCCTCCTCCTATTTCTTCTTCCTCTTCTCCCTCTTCCTCTTCTTCCTCTTCCTCTACTTCTTCCTGTTCTTCCTCTTTTACTTCTTCCTCTTCTTCCTCTTCCTCTTTTTCTTCTTCCTCTTGTTCCTCTTCTTCCTCCTCTTCTTTTTCTTCCTTTTCTTCCTCTTCCTCTTCTTCCTCTTCTTATTAGTCTTATTCTTCCTCTTCTTCCTCCACTTCTTCTCCTGCTTCCTCCTTGTTCTTCTTCCTCTTCTTCTCTTACACATTGTGTCTTGCAATGCATTTTTTGGGATTATCATGTATATCCCTTTGCCTATATTCAATGCTCATTTATAGTCTGGTGTTATAATTTCCAACAATTATTGGCACACAAGCCCCTTCTCTATTTTACCTAGCCTCTACTCCCACACATTTGTGGTAGATTCAAACTGTTGATAAGTCCTCCTGGTCCATGTTTTGCCTAACTTTGAATATTCATCTCAGACTACTTCATAAAAAAAAAAGAAATGAACATGTGACCACACAATGAAAGCTAAGAGGCCAGCTAGGAAATCTAAAAAGTATACAGTGCTATATTATTCAATGAGTAGTACTAAAATTAATAAGATGCAAAATATATATTACTAATACCAGAACTCTGTATGGGCTAGATACAAGGTAAACAAAGGGATTTCTTAGGACTTTGGTGTAAATATTTGGAGAATATAATTAATACTCTGGCTCAAGATAGTACTGGGGAAAGTAATTAAGAATCAAATATCTGGTCACGTTAACTTAAGCAATTTGTAAATACTTATCTTTAAATTTCATATTTGATGCTATTATAAAGTGTATCATTGTTTCAATTTCCCATTTTTTATTCTAACTCTTAGAATTACACTCTATTTACATATATTGACCTCATATTCTGTTTCTTTAATAACCCCACTTATTTGTTCTTCCAAGTGTTTTGTAGAGAGCTTTAGTGCTCTTTGTATAAGTAACCATGTCATCTTTGAATAAAAACAGTTTTATTTTATTTGGTCTTCTATGCATGCATTTTATTTATTTCTCTTTGTTGCTCTGGCTAAGATCATCAGTAGAATTTGGAATTGAAATGCTATGGGATACATATTAACTGTTCCTTACTTTAAAAGATAAACATCCCATGTAATGTAGTTATGTATGAATGATCTTTACCAAGTTGGTCAGTTTGCCTTCTCTTTTTCTCTCTTTCATTAATTTTTAATTTTTATTATACCATGTGAGATATAGAATTACAAGGATGTTCATAATTGGGTCTCTACAATACAGTGTTCCAGAACCCATCCCTCCACCAGTGCCAATTCCCAAACACGCCCACTCAAACCCTGTCTGCCCCTATTGCAGGCGCATTTAACTTCTCTAACTCTTTGTCTATGTCCCTGTATCTCTCTCTCTCTCTCTCTCTCTCTCTCTCTCTCTCTCTCTTCTATTACACCTTGTGGCTTGTCCTACAGATACTAATAATGTATGATGTCTCTATCTGAATGTCAGGGAGTCGCTGGGGTCCCCAACAGTACCAGGAAGTGAGTTCTCTTCTACGTTCGAAGCCGAAGGGAAATGGATGAAAACTCAGCAATCCGGCACAGGTTTTAAAATGCTTTACTTATCACAGGTTTAGGCATACAAATCAGCAACAGAAAAAAACCTGTGCTTAGGATTCCCGGCTAGAACCCCAGGTATGTGTAGCCCAAGATGGCGGCCACCACGTGTTAAGGCCCTGTAGAGAGGAGAAAAAAACAAGACTCCAGAAGAAAGGGGAAGAGCGACCCAAGAAGAGTGTGAGCCCAAAAGAGAGCCCAAAAATGAGAGAGGAGAGCAAGAGAGGGAGCAGGCTAGTTTTATACCCCGGCAACTCAGACTTCCCACTTTTATGAGAAGCAGGCAGGGTCAAATGCCCTCCGGTAATTTCTCCCAGACCTCACCTAGACCCCTTTAGATGCTAATGTCTTGAGCCAAGATCTGCCTGGAAATGCCTTTATAGGGTAGAGAATGGGGTTTCTGAGATGGCATGCTTCTGTATAAAGACAATACTGATGCCAGTTAAATACTTCTCCAAGCCTTCACAAGAGTTTCATCTTTACTTCACGGTAGTTTTGTATTTTAGTGGCTTCTGAATTATCAGGGAGCCATGCTTGCTTGCTTGGAGGCAAACAGCATTTCTCTCTGGTCTAATTACTTAGAGATCCAACGTGGCCAGGCAAATATGCTGGTAAGATCTAGCTAGTCCCACGATGATTGTGGTAGCATGAGAGAATATTTATACCAGTCAGTACAGAATACATGGTCAGATAAACTGCCACATTTAAACTACCCCCCTATCTACGAAGTGACCTGCAGGAGGCAATCGAGGGCAGATGCAGAGACTCTTAGTTGTCCTGCAACACTGAATATTTAATAGTGAGTTCTAGTGTGACATCACAATCCTCATTCCCCATAACCTCTCCAGTTTGTTGCAAATAGAATGATCATTGGAGTGTGCAAATGAGAAAGATCCTGAAAGGACCTGGTGCTAAAATACATTGCGTCTAAGATTAACTCGTGGCCGCAGAGTGACTGTGCACCTGTGCAGCCGTGGATCTGTGTTGGAGATGCCGCAGGGGTCCCCGACAGTGCCGGGAAGCGAATTCCCTTCTACCTCCGAAGCAGGTGGGAAATGGATGAAGACTCAGGAATCCGATGCAGTTTTAAAAGGGCTTTACTATCACAGGATCCAATATACAATCCAAGAGCAGGGAAAATCTCTGGACTCTGGGTTCCCAGCTAGGCCCAAGCCAGGTATAGGCCAAGATGGCTGCCACCATGTGTTGAGGCCCAACAGAGAATGGAGAGGATGGAGAAGCAAAACACCAAGGGAAGCCGAAATGGCAAAAGGGGGAGAGAGAGAGAGAGAGAGAGCTTCTTTCTTCTTGCAGCTTATTTTATAGCTAGAAATCCTTCCAAACTCCCCGGCCCAGCCCAGAATGGGCTACCTAGAGATGAAAACAGGAAAATAGCTCTATAGAATGTAGCAACTTCAGGAGACCATCTGGTTGTTTACAAGGACCCAGAGCTAATTAAAAGCCTCCTAGCAGAGCTGGGAGAAGCTATAAGCAAAATGTAACTTCCCCTGGCAGGAAGGATCAAATGCCCTCAGGTAATTTCTCCCAGCACCTCACCTAATATCTTGAGCCAAGATCTGCCTGGAATTGCCTTTATAGGGTAGACAAGGGGGTTTCTGAGATGGCATGTCTCTGTACCAAAGACTAATACTAATGCCAGTTAAATATTTCTCCAAGCCTTCGCAAGAGTCTGCGTCTACTTCACGGTAGGTTTGTATTTTAGTTGCCTTTGATTGTTTAAAACAATAATATGCTAACCTTTATTCATTGAAGCACATAGCTAGGATATGGAAGCAATCCAATTATCTAAGTAACATGTCTAGAAAATGATTGTGATTTAACCTAAAGCAGAAGGAACATTTCTTAGATTATATTGAGCCCACAGAGTGATAAAATCTGACAGTCTGACATGCTCATCAGTCATCTTTAATAAGAAGGAAATACTAAACCTACAAAAAATTCCAAATATTACTTGAGGCTTGACTATTTTGGAAATGAACAGGTAGCCCAGACCCCAGTGTCATACAATACTAATCTCCTCTTTCCTCAGTTTAAAACTATCTGGCCGTGTGCAATCAGCTGGAAAATGAAAGTACAGGCCTGTACTCAATTTATTTCTATTTATTTATTTAATTTATTTTTAAAATTTATTTTATTTTTGTTTTTGGGCCACACCCAGTGTTACTCAGGGATCACTCCTAGAGGTGTTGGAGATTCTAACCAGGGTCAGCCGTGAGCAAGGCAAGCATCTGTCTGACCCTGAACTTAATTTGTAGAGGAATGAATCAGCATCAGGGAACCAGTAAACAGTAAATGGTTGCTACATTGCAGATATATTTTGATGAATGAAATGCCAGCGGGCTGGAGTGACAGCACAGCAGGAAGGGCATTTGCCTTGCATGCAGCCAACCTGGGTTTGATCCCCGGCATCCCATATGGTCCCAGTACCACCAGGAATAATTCCTGAGTGCAGAGCCAGGAGCACCCCTTAGCACCACCAGATGTGACCTCTAAAAAATTTTTTTTTTGTTTTGCGGAAGTAGATACCGAGAAGTGGAATCACTGGGGCATACAGAAGCTCTATAGAGCTAATACAGAGCATCTCCTTACATCTCTTTGTTTGTTTGCCTTATTGTTTTGGGAGCCACATCTGGTGGTCCTGAAGGCTTATTCTTGGCTCTATGCTCAGGAATCACTTCTGGCAGTGTTCAAGAGAACACAAGCAGTGTTGGCGATCGAATCAAGATTGATCACATACAAGTACCTCAGATGCTTTAGTATCTCTCTGGCCCCAGAAACACTATTTTGACTTTTAGCTATTTGTTCTTCAGCAAATACTCTGACTTCCCATGATTCCTAAAATAGGTTAATATGAGAGTCACTGAAATTCTCACCTGCTATGATTTTGACTTCAGTAAAAAATTTCCTTTCCTATCTTTCCACATTCTCGATAGAAGTCAACCAGCATTTGTGCCACTTGGCTAATATTTGGTGTTATTACAACGATGTCATCAAGAAGCAGAGATGGTGTAGTCGCCAACCATCTATCTTCACTCTCATTCCTTACCATTCTAATTTTCGCATGATGTTCTCAAGGGTGGCGCTGAACAGTTTTGGTGAAATAGCATCACCCTTCCAAACCCCTCTTTTTTACATCAATGATGACTTCCTTGTAGGGTGAGATCCTGGTGGTGAATCCGTAACACAGCTCACGAAAGATCTTGATGTATTGGGTTTCAACACCCTGTTTGGCTAGGGCTTCGATGACTGCTTTGGTCTCAACAGAATCAAAGGCTTTCTTTAAATCAGTGAACATGAGACAGAGTGGCATCTTGAACTCCCTACAAATTTCAATGAGATTGGTTACTGTGTGGATATAGTCGATAGTTCTGAATCCTTTTCGGAAGCCAACTTGCTCGCATGGTTGTCCTTCATTTAATGTTCTGCCAATCCTGTTCAGGATGACTCAAGTGAACAACTTGTAGATGACAGACAATAGGCAGATGGGGCAATAGCTGCCAAAGTTGTGGATGTCTCCCTTCTTGAACAGTAGAACTGTCCTGCTGGTTTTCCATTGGGAGGGCACCTTGCATTCAGACAGGTAGTGTGTGAAGAGCCGAGCCAGTGTATTGATGAATACTGACGGCAGATTCTTCAGGTGTTCGGGTTTGACTTTGTCTGGGCCTGGTGCTGTTCTCTTCTTTAACAACAAAATGGCATGCCAGATTTCAGAAGGGAGAACATTGGGAATGACATATCCATCCTGTGGTATTTGGTATGTGAGCAGGTGGACATGGCTATCAAAGAGATCTGAGTAGAAGTCGTGGATAATCTTTTCCATTGCCTTTCTGGAAGATGTGATCAATCCACCAGGACATCGGAGGGCAGTCACCTTGGTCTTATAGTTGGCGAAGGACAGGCAGGCATTGTGAATGCTTTTTCTCAGCTTCTGCTGCATCGGCCAGTATTTCTGCTCTTCTCTTTTGAGGTGTTCCTTTATCACGTCTCTGCACTGCTTTGATAGTGCAGATAGGTCTACAGCTGAATCTCAACAAAACAATGTTCATGAAAAATGAACTAGTTCCAGAGGCTCCATTCAGTCTCAGAACAGAGTGAATGGAGAACAAACATCTCTGAATGCAGCAGTTATGTGTCAAGAACTCAACATGATGAGTGACCTAAAACCTGAACTGTGTAGGAGGAAGAGAGCAGCATGGAACGCCTTCAAGAGCATTGAAGAAATAGTTAAAAGGACAAAGAACCTCTGGCTCTTTGTCTACAGTGAATCTCAACAAAACAATGTTCATGAAAACGAACTAGTTCCAGAGGCCCCATTCACTCCTAACGGAATAAACATCTCTGAATGCAGTAGTTATTTATACTACTCAACATGATGAGTAACCTAAAATCTGAGCTGTGCAGGAGGAAAGTCAGAAGGGCTGGACATGTAATGCGATTTGGAGACTACTGATGGACTAGAGTCATTACCAACTGGATCCCATGGGATGTCAAAAGATCACGTGGTGCACACGTACAAGATGGTAAAACTTCTTCATCAAGACCCTCAATGAATAATTTGAGGCTCTTCATATTCCTGAAGCAAGCAGATGCCATTGGGCTACACTGGCACGTGATAGGGTCAAATGGAAACATTACTGGTGCCCACTCAAGCAATAATGGGATGTCAAGTGATCAAGTGAAAATTTTTTCCAGTAATAGCCAAGAAGGTTTCCTCTGCTTAGATCAAACCACATCCCTCCATAAAGACAAGGCAATCATGACCATACAAAACATCACACATTATTTTCTAGAGTGCCACATAATGAAATAAAATATACAGATAAAATATACAAATTCAAATTTTTTTAAATCCAGAAAGCTTTTCCAGAAGTTGCTTATGCCTAAAGAAGTTATATCAAATTACCCCCCACCTGCTAACAGTACTAGCATATTAAGAAACAGATATTAATGAAGGATATTTTAAAAGAAAACAGCCATCATAGGTTAAAATAGGGTACAGCCTTCTGATGACAGCTTTGAATGCATAGTGCCAAAATGTAGCCAGACTGAGTGAGGTATGGGCACACTACTAAAAATACAAGAATTACAGAGTGTATGGTCAGGTGGCAACCTGAATTCACACTCAGGGTTTTTAATATCAGAAGCAAGAAAGTAATTTGCAACTCTTAGCTAAAGGATGAGATTCTGCTAAGTGTTAAGAATACAGGCCCATATGTGTAATGACAGAAGGTGAATATCTTATGGGGGGGGGTTTGAGGGGGCAGGGAGGGGATTGAAAACTTGAATGCGCTGCATAAACTGCCTCTTTTCTTTATTAGAAAAACATGTATTAATAGTAAGTTGGAAATAAGGAGTAGAGCTCTAAAAATAATTTTTCCCTTTGGACTTTAATATTGTTAATTCATCATGGGTCTTGGGCTATACAGAATAACAATGCCAATTTGTATTTTCAAGCGAGGTTGATCACAGGTCTGTATCAGTCAGAATTTTTGCAGAGAATTAATGGTGAAAGTCAAATGAGGATAATCCAGGAGACTTTTAAAAAAGACTTTTAAACAGGTATGGGATTGCCACAGGAGACAAGACTGTCCTCCAGAACTAGTAACAGGGAAGCTTCTGGAAATGACCAAAGCTTATGAGAGGACCAGAGGGACGAGATTCCAGATTCTCCAACATGAGAATTGGGTCACCTTGAGAGAATGTGATCTGGTCATCCTCTAGCCCAAGGCAAATGTATAGGGAAGGAGCAACAGGAAGATGCAGGTCACTCTTATCTCCGCTCAGTCTTCTTCTTTGGCTTATATCCACAGTAAAACACAATTCAGAGCAAAGTCCTGTTGCTGCAGCCAGATGGGAAGATCAAATAAGGTTTCAGACAGAATTAGTTTGTTCTATTCAAGGTGCTGGGACTCTGAAAACACAATTTGGTCTCCCCAAAGAGACCCAGAATAAAAAATCAATATCCTGCCATATTAAAAGTTATCCTCATTGGATACATGTTAGGGCACAGGAAGAAAAAAAAATTCTGAAATTTGGCTCAAAACTGTTGATTTTTATTAGTCACATTGAATAGGGCAAGAAAAACCATTTCTCAGAACTGTCAGCCACTAACTTGCTCCCGCTGTCACCGCACCATTTGGGATCTTAAATCGGCTTTCTCTTCAACTGGCACTCTGAGAAATATCAGCAATTTTAATATGCAAAAAAAATATATAGTTTGGAAGAGTGTTTTCAGCAGTATGTTTTCTAGAAAAAAAAAAAAAAAAGCTTGTACCTAAAATGTGCCTCTTTATCTTCCAATAACTTAAAAATGGTTAACAAATTAGAGCAATCATTTCAATAAGTTAATATATTTGGTACAGTTTTGGCATCCCAGGTCTGCCAGAGCAAAGTACCATTGCTAGGTGGTTTCTAACACAGATTTATTGTCTCTGTTACAATAGAGAAAAGTCTGAAATGAAAATGTTGACAATGCTCCGGGTGTCTGGATCTCTGCAGACATTCCCTCTTTAGTAGTTTCCCTCATCTTAGCTTCTGTTGTGATGGTTGGTTCCCAGCATTCCTTGCTTTGCAGCTGTGTCTACCTCTGTCATCGCATGGCATTCTCCTTCATGAGTCTTTGTGTTTTAGCATAATGCCATTTAAAATGTTTGTTGTTGTTGTGCGTAGAGTGCCTTCCTCCAAGCAATGCCAGGGAGCCCAGGATCCAAATCTGGTCTACTAATCAAACTAGGTGATTCAGTGTTTGGGTTGGCTCAGGGATGGATTGCTGCTCAGGCCCAGTGGTGCTGGGAGCCACCAGATCCATACTTGGTGATACTCAGGGGCCTCCAAGGCTACATACACTTAGAGGAACTGGGATATATTATGTGCCAGATATCCAGCCTGGTCTTCCTGCATATAAAGCACACATTCTAACCTTGTGAGCTATCTCCCAGAACTTCATATTATCTTCTAAGGATACCAATCATACTGGATAGAGGATCTCTCCACTCCCAGTCTCCCACTTTATGACATCACTTTAGGTAGTGATACTATGATACAATTCTAAATGACATTAGATTTAAGGCACTGGGAGGAGTTAGAATTTCAAAATATCCTTTTTTGAAACACAGTTAAACTCAAAATCATGTACATAAACTCAAAAGAGAGAATTGCTCCTTAGAGCATATTTAATGCATTTTTCAATAATGTCAAAACAAATGTGTCCCTAAATTTCTCATTTTTTTCTCTGATTTTCCCATCTTCATAATTTCTTATTTATGTCTTAGTCTTAAAGTGAATTCATTATGAGACATATTCTACTTAATTAAGATTTCCACTCATGTAAAAATTAAATTTTAGCAATTTCATCTCCATACAAGATGGAATTTTTTTTTTCTTTTGAGTCACACCCAGCGATGTTGCTCTGCTCAGCAATGCTCAGGGTTAACTGCTGGCAGTGCTCAGGGGGGACCATATGGGATGCAGGAGATCGAACCCAGGTCAGTCGAATGCAAGACAAACACCCTACCCACTATACTATCACTCCAGCCCCAATTATACACATCATTCCCATGACCTGAAGGAATGGTTTGAGGCTCTTTGTGCTCCTGGAGCAAGCAAATGCCCTTGGGCTACACTAGCACAGACAGGACTATGGAGATGTTAATGGTGCCTGCTCGAGCAAATCGATGAACAACGGGAAGACAAGTGATACAAGTTGGAATGCCAGAGAACATATATGTCCTTAAAATTAAAACATGTAAAGCCCCAAACATGTGAAATCATTTGCAAGACTTTGGATATCCTGCAACAAAAGACAGTGACCATTGAGAAATGAGGTGTGCCTTCCACTGATGCAACTTACAGGTTGGTCAGTTTCTAGACAGTATACAGCAAGAAAGAAGCCAGACAGACCAGTAAAGAAGCCAACCACAAGTGGAACAGACATGGGTATCCCTAGCTTGCACACCCTTAAAGTAAAATATTCATCACTCTCTTTTTATCTTTTGTTTCTTCTTACCAAGTTTTATTGGTTGCACATTGGTTTGTAGCACTATACAATTTCGCAGTACAATCTCACACTCGTATACCATCTCACTACACCCATCACCAAGTTCTTATGCATGACATATTCAAAATGACCATCTATATATGTCTCCTACCCACTTTCTTTCCCCCTGCTAACATCATCATTTTCACTAAATAAGATTTATTTATGCTATGTTTTGAAAATTTATACGTATTCCACCTATGAGTTAAACCAGTTTGACTGTCACTTCCTATTTCATTTACATAATCACAGCAAGTTTCATCTACATTTGCTTAAAAAAGGCAAAACTTTGTTGTTTTTAATAGCAAAGTAGTATTTCACTGAGTATATAAACCACAGTTTCTTTTTCTGTCAATGGCACTTATATTGCTTCAATGTTTTGGCTATTATAAATAATGCTGTTATAAATATAAGGGTAAAAATATTCTTCTGAATTTTTTTCATATCTTTCAAATAAAAGCCAAGGAGTAGTATTTCTAGATCATATAGTATTTCCATTTTTTGTTTTATAAGGAATCTTTATCCAATCTTCTATACAGTCTATAACTTTCATCTGTAAATATCATTTTTCTTTTATTCCTTTTTGTTTAAATGCTTGAAGTTTTTAGTAATTGTTTTTACTTATAAAATCGATATCCTATCAGGGCCAGAGCAATAGTCCAGTGGGTAGGGCATTTGCCTTGCATGCGGCCGACCTGGGTTCGATCCCCGGCATCCCATATGGTCCCCCTGAGCACCACCGGGAGTAATTCCTGAGTGCAGAGCCAGGAGTAACCCCTGAGCATTGCCAGGTGTGACCCAAAAAGAAAAAAAATTGATATCCTATCACTGCTAATTATAAATGCACAAATTGTGCATTTATACATCCATAAAATTTCAAAGTATCAGGACTATCTTATATCTACAATGCTTATCCATATTGAACAGCAAGGACCTAGGTATCACTTGTATCACTTGTCTTCCCATAGTTCATCAATTTGCTTGAGCAGGCACCAGTAACGTCTCCATTCTTTGGGAATGAGGTCCATTATTGTTAGTTTTTTTTTGGCTTATCGAATAGATCATGGGTAGCTTGCCAGGCTCTGCCATGCCATGGCTCTGGGCTTATCCCAGGGTACCCAGTCTTTTTCTATGTCAGACCATCAACCATCCAGGGTCCATGGTGCAGAGTTCTGGATGTAGACATGCTTGTCTCCTATCTGCGACCTGCTGACACAACGAGGCACCTCAGTCACTCTTGCGACACCTCGAGGACCTAGGTGTTAGTAAAAAATCAGAATAACATCCTTGCTTGTATTACCATTACTTGATTAATACTAGTCCATTAATGGACTGATTAAAATATATATTCAAGCACATGATTATTATTCATAAATTAAGTGTTTCCAGAAATTATATTCAGTGCTCTCCTCTTTGACTTCCTGTGACTCAAACCAAAACCTAGTGGCAAAGTTGGGTCAAATCCAAGACTTAACCAAAGCATGAGTCTCTCGCAAGGAACTTAAAATCAGATTCACAGTGAATGTCAAAGCAGCTGGATTCTAGAAATCAGTGGAGCCATGTGGAAATCATCTGAAACAAAACTATTTTTAATTTAGAATGTTATGAATCCAGAGCAGGGAGGACAAACCTGAAGATATGTTCATGTATGCAATGATTCCAATAGTTTACTTCTTGTGCTCATGTTCTGAAACATACAACTCGAGCAAAGAAAGACTCCACAAATGTAGAGTCACAGGAGTCAAGACACAGCGAAATAACCACGTGGTTCAATGGAAAAACTATCATATAATGTCAGCTGTGTATTTTTCTTCCCAAAAATTATGTTCAAAATTCATGATCAGGATCTGGGAAATAGTAGAGCAGTTAGGGCACAGGCACAGCACTTGGATTCTACCCCAGTACAACATGGACTCCTGAGCATCACTGGATGTAGCCCTGGAGGCTACTTAGCACCTCTGGGGCGGCTCTAAATGACCTGGAGCCACAGAGTCTCATAAGCGCGCAGCATTGCTGGACCCTCACATTGAACTGAAAACAGACTGAATATCACCGGGAGTGGCCCCTGGGTCCTTAGGCACCACTTAGTAAACAGTCAAGGTTTGAGTGCCAGGAAGATAGCTCAAAGGATTGCATGCTTTATGCATATAATTCGGGCTCTTGGTCCCAAATACTTCGAGGTCCTTTGAGCACTGAAGAAGCAGCTCTGAAGCTAGGGTGTAACCCCCCAAAACAAATAACCCTCCCTACTCCTCAAATCAGGACTGGAAAGATACTCCAGTGGCAGAAAACATGTCTGCCATAGGAAAAGGAACATGAGCTAAAAACTCAAAAGACTGAGTGGGGGGGAAATATTCTCACTCAACACAAGGATATATCAAGAATATATCCTTGATATCCAGGATATATAAAGTGTTCAAAGTAGATTAACTACAACAACAAAAAAAAACTAAAAAAAAAAATAGGGAAAAGAAATGAACAGATACTTCACAGAAGAAGACAGGTGCATGAAAAAACACTCAGGATCACTTATCATTAGGGAAATCCTAATTAAGGAGACAATGAGATACAATCTCACTCTCAACCTTCCTAGGAAACTTGCAGTAAAAACCCAAATTTAATAAGTTTATCAATCACCTGTACCTGAATATAAATTATACTTGCCTTCTTTCCAGACAGACAAAGTAGGACGTGGAAAGAAACTCTGCAGGTTTGGTGGCATGACCGAGTGGCACAGGAAGGCTAGAGACTGGCAGCCTCACAGCATTGTGGACAGGAAGAGTCCTCAGCGTAGGGATACAGGCCTGGCTGTATGGTGACAGCGGCGAGACTGACATGGATTTCTGGTTCCACTGATGCTGCTGTAGAGCCTGGATGCCTTCCTCCAAGGTTTGTTAGTTAAGCAAGAAGTACATTTATCCCTTGTTAGAGACACTGTCCTTTTATGCGGTATCATATTGGAAGCCAAACTGACTCAGATAGGTACATAAGAAATTAATTCATCAACCCAGCATACCTGTGAGTTTTGCTGTACATAACTTTTAATTTACAGATGAGACAACTGCAGCACAGGAAGATAAAGCTACTTGCCCAAGGGGGAAGAGCTGGGAAGAGGAAGAGCCAGGGTAATGCTTAAGGAAAAGTATTGGAAAGGGTCGGCAACATGTGCATGAGAACAAGGGCACAGAAAGGCTCCCAGACACCAGATTACTCCCCACTCAAGGGTGTTCTCAAAAGCTCTATCACACCTGAAACGGGATCTGGAAAAGTAAAACCTCCACTTTATATAGCCTTTTTTTTTTTTCAAGAAGAGCATAAGCACAGAGACAATAACTCACAGGTGTTCGCTCACATCCTTTTTCAAAACTATGGACTCATTTTCCTGCGTCACTGTGGAGGAAGGCAGTGGAAATCTTACTGGAATAACGATCTTCTAGAATTGGCTCCAAACCACTTGAAAAGATTTAAAAAAAAAAATCCATTTGGGATTTAGCAGCCTGTGTTCTAGATTTCTCCAGGGCGTGAGAGACAATTCTAGACACTGATACTGCCAGCCCCACTTCCTGATTTCTCTTTGAAAAAAGATTGAACTAGACAATACTTTCTAAAGTCACTTGTAGCCCTAATCGTAAGCAATTCTGAGGATGATTATAGCACGTAAAATGCAGAAGGCTTACCCCAGAAGGTATTTTCCCTTTGTAATTCCCTGTGACAAAGTGGCCTAATTGACCCCTCTCCCTTCCTACCCCGCCCCCAACTCAGTCGCGTGCAATAAAAACACCTTAGATTGATGGAGGCTCCTGCCTAAATCGGAATCACTATAATATTATTTACCATGAGACCTGAGAAAATTGGTGGGATTCAAGTTACAGCCCTAATAATTTGCCTTTATAGGTTTAACCTGAAATAACAGACTGAAAGGACAAATAAAATTAGCAGTTTCCCTGGATAATTCCCGGATAAATGTAAGTATAAAATCCTTTTGGGAAAGAAAGGCAACAAGTTGGTAGCTCTGGTGTAAGCGGGTGAGAGCAGGGAGCTGGCTGAGCGCCCCTCACCCTCATTAAGGGCTTGGCAGCGCTTTACTCTGCTGCTTTGCTGCACCTCAGAGCAGCCCACGCCTCCTCCGGCCGCGTTAGATGTCAGAGTGACTAATAGCTTTCTTCGTGGGCAATCTCCCTTCTGTGGAACTCTGCCAGGAAACCAGAAATAAGTGAAAGGGACGGGAGAGTGAGGGGGGGAACCTCTCTGGATCCCAAAGAGACAGAGAATATAAACTTGTACCCTTAAGGCAACCTCATTCATTTACTCAACTAGTGTCCTTAATGCGATCTCATTCGCTTATTCCTACATTCTTCCCTCCAATTGTTAATTCAAGGGCCTCCTTTTTTTATAGCATTTGTCTAGGTCGTTGAATATTCAAAGATTTAAAATCTCTAGAAGATCTGGATATTTCATTCATCAAAGAAATGAGTCTGTATATTTTAGTTTCCCACCTATTGGCTGTTACATTTTAGTCTTTGTTTTCTCTTTACATGTGTGCATTGGTTTAGTATTTTTGTTAGTTCAATTATTTCAGAGTCTGTCCTAATTCTGTTTCCAAAACTTTTTGTTTCCTTAACTTTCATCTGTGTTTACTTTTTTTTCAATGTTTCACTATTTCTTCATAATGAACAGTATGAAGCAACTTATTGGACAATAAGTTAATAAGTTATTGGACAACAAGTTAATAAGATAATAAGGACACGGAGTGAGAGCCTTGATCTAGAGGAATGGTACCTTCTGGTTATTTTTCTGATCAGGGCATGGAGTATGCTTCCCTTCAGATTTTTTTTCTAATAAGGACTTGGAGTGAGAGCCTTAACCTTCAGGAAACTTCCCTTTGGGAGTTTGACAATTTAGACTCACTTTATCATTTTCAGAACTTGTTATCAACAGGACAGCAATAACAAAGCAGTCTATTTCAAGCCCAGGTATGCCTCATCCAGAGACTCAGATACACGGGTCAGCACTGCTACTGGCTCTCCCTGTGCCCAGCTGATCATGAGGCACCCAGAAGGGAAGGCAGGTTCTAGCCCTGACCCGTCATCCCAGCAGAGCCTCACAAAAAACCAGAGGAACCCCACACCATGAGGGCCACCATTTTCAACATATGGACTCCACAGCTCATCATAGCTCCACCCAGCAGAAGAGCTGATTACAAGTCCTGCTCGTCAGAGTCCCACCCTACAGCAATCTATTTCAAGTCCAATGTTTCCACATCTCGCACTGCCACAAAGCAGCTGCATGTTTTCTCAATAAATGCATGAGATGAGAGGCTACTACAATAGTGTGTGTGTGTCCATGTGTATCTGTGTGTCTCTGTGTATATTTGTCTGTGCATGCCCGTTTATATCGGTGTATGTGTGTCTGTACGTGCCTTTGTGTCTGTGTCTGTGTCATACCTGTTGTTTCCATTTCTTTTACCATTCTTGAATGCCCATAAAACTGTCCTGGGGTTCCTGGTTCCTTGAAGAAGAAATGAGCCAGCTTGAGAAAGAGTAGAACTTGAAGCGCCTCTCTTTAGAGTACAAATCTACATCTGACTGGAAATCACCCTGTGCATTGGTTTCCCAGGGCTTCCCCCTCACGCCCCCTCAAATTGGGAGGTTTGAAATAACAGATATCTTTTCTCTCACAGTCATGGCAGGGAAGGGGAAAAGATGCTGGCAGAGCCATAGAAGCCTCTGTGATGCTCAAAAGAAGAAGCTTTGCTGGCCTCTGCTACCTTCTCTGGCAGCTCTAGGTGTCCCTCTCTAGGCGACACGCAGCTCCTGTCTCTGCCTCTGTCCTCACTTCATCTCTTTTCTCCCGTTCTTTCATCCCTCCCTTCTCTCACTCACTAGAAGGATCACCAAATCCCGATTGACCTCATCTAAAAACCCTTACTTGTATTTGCCAAGATCCTTTTTTCCAGGAACAAAATTACATCTATGGGTTTGAGGAGAACCTCTCTTTTGGGGGCACCCCCATTGTTATTCTTTTCATTGGATTGCATCCATTGCAGGAAGAGTGGAGCCGCACAGTATGCCACTAACCTGGATGCAAGTTGAGGGCTTCCTGATCTTCAACAGGAAGAGATAATTACTGGAGTCTCTATTCCTTGCGGATTTCTTCAACGGGTTGATAGAGATGAATAATGAACTTAACTAAAGGAATTCAATTCATGAATGGTCTCACTGCCTGTTGTTCTTTCCGTTACTTCATTGATCTAGATGTACACTATGGCCTTATCATTTAATTAAAAATGATCCAGAGAGATAGGTGCTTGTCATGCATATAACTGATCCTGTTATGATCTCCAGCAACATACATGGTCCCCTGAGCACCACCGGGGATCACACCTTAGCACAGAGCCAGAATTAGCCCCTGAGCACCACCAGGTGAGGTCCCAGACCAAACAAAAATCTGAAATAATAACCAAAAATAAACAACTGTCTGATAAGACTCTCCCATACATAATATCTATTGGATTAATAATAAGCAGGGGTAGATTATATACAATCAAATACCTTTAAGTAAAAGCAAAAAAAATTCCTATTCCTAGAGCCTGATAGAGAATAAAGTGGGCAGTGTGCTTGCTTTACATTTAAGGCTGCTAACGCTGCTTGGGTACCCAGCAACCAAATGGCCAACCAAGTACCCCTATGTGTGAGCTCTAGGTGCAGATCCAGGAGTATGCCCGGAGCACTGGGTGTGTCCCCTAAAATGAACAAATAATCTTGTTCTTAATTCCCTAGGTAACATTACCTGCCACATGTGTGGTGTTGGCTCTTTCCTTTTCCTTCATTCCTATTCCCTCATCGTCCAACTTCTTTATAGGACAGACTCATTATTTCTTTTCTTTATTTAGCAAACCCTACACTTATGGGCTCATCTTTTAGCCTAAAATATTATATATAATTTTAGGGACAACCCCAAGATGAGTTCTATTGCCAGGTATTAAGATTTAATCCCCATCCTCTCTGTCTATTATAAAGCCTTTATGATTGATGAATGGCACATTCTCCTCACCCCAAAAAAAGAAGTGGGAAAAATAGGCATCATAGTGCTGAAGAGTTGCTGTCGTGATTGCAGCTGTACCTAAGTCGTAATTTCACATAGTAAGAGTGTACTGATTCCCTCAATTAACAATATGGAACAAGCTGCTTTCTTCCCAGAAAGAAAATGTAAGGCTCCATCAAAGTATACAAGCTGAAATACTTGTGACAACCTAATGAACCACAGGATAGGATTTATTAAAAATGTGTTGCCCTAGGTTTCCAACAGCATTAGAAAAATAAGTGCTAAAAGTGTAAATGCCAATGTCTCTGGTATAAAATGATACATAAGCAGGTTTTTGAAAATAAAAACTCAAATTATGTAGATAAAAGAACTAATACCATTCTTAAAGGACAGATCTGAAACACAAGTGTATATTTTTAGTATTATTTCTGTGTCCACTATTAATACTCAAGTTCAACTCTGATATTGATAAGAGTATCACCTAAATAGAAATGAAATCATTAAAAGGCTGTCTCTAAGGACCAATACACCTGAAAGACTTTATTTCCAAAGATCAGAAATAGTTAAAAGTGGAATAAATAAAATACTGTAATAATAATGTATTTAAATAGATGGGTTTCAATATTCATTGATCTTAAAATAGTAATAATCACTGTCTTCCCGTTGTTCATCGATTTGCTCGAGTGGGCCCCAGTAACATCTCCATATGTCCTGTCTCATGCTAGTAGAGCCCAAGGGCATCTGCTTGCTCCAGGAACATAAAGAGCCACAATCCATTCCGAATGAGGTCTATAATTGTTGCTGGTATTTGGCATATCAAATACAACACGGGTAGCTTGCCAGGCTCTGCCGTGCAGGTAGCATGCTCTTGCAGTCATCTCTAAGTTCAGCATTTAATGATGAACCACGCGGCCGCTATGCAGCCCGTGAGCCGGACTGTGATAGGCTGGTCTGCTGGGTGGAGGTCTGACAAGAGAGAAGTCCGGATGTGGAAAATGGAGGCCCTCATGGAGTGGGGGTCGTCTGGCTTGTTGCAAGGCTCTGCTGGGCTGGCGGGCCAGGGCTAGAACCCACCATCTCTCCTGGGCTCCCTTGTGAGCGGCTGGGCACAGGGAGAGCAAGTAGCAGCTCTGCCCCATGTCTATCTCTAGATCAGCATACCTGGGCCGGATTAAAAAGACTGCAGCAGGGTGGATTTCGATGAGCCAGACTGTGATAGGCTGGTCTGCTGGGTGGAGTTCTGACGAGAGAAAAGTCCAGATGTGGAAAATGGAGGCCCTCATGGAGTGGGGGGTCGTCTGGCTTGTTGCAAGGCTCTGCTGGGCTGGCGGGCCAGGGCTAGAACCCGCCATCTCTCCTGGGCTCCTTGTGAGCGGCTGGGCACAGGGGAGAGCAAGTAGGAGCTCTGCCCCATGTCTGTCTCATGTTCGCCTTAAAATAGTATCCCTAGAAATTTTGAGTTGCTGAACCAAACTGCACTAGCTAAGGGCATAACACTAATTATGACCTAGTAAGCTGCCCAGCAGAACAGACCCTGCTAAAGAAGGACTCTATTACAGTCTGCTTTAGTTCTTTGCTGTCGTTGTACTCTTTAAAGAGAAAAGAACACAACTACACTTAGAAATCTCTAGGAGAGGGACCAGCGGGATAGTATGTAGTTAAAGTGCTTGCCATGCACATGACTGACCCCAACCAGATCCCCACAATTCCTGAGCAGAGATCCTGGAGTATGCCCTGAGCACCACCGGCTGTAGCCCAAACTACCCCCCAAAAACATCTCCAGGAAGGGTAATTTGTAATATTTTGATGCTCAGGGTTTACTCCTGATTCTGCACTCAGAAATTACTCCTGGTGGTGCTCGGGGACCATAAGGGATGCTGGGAATGGAACCCTGGTGAGCCACATGCAAGGCAAAAGTCCTACCTGCTATACTATCGCTCCAGCTCAGTAATTCATAATTATTAAAGATGTAACAATTCTCATGCTAACTCCAATTTTACACTTTCCCAGTCCTTTCTTCCTCAAGTCTTTGTAGAGAAAGAATAGTGATCTTCATAAAGAACACTAACAAGTTCATGCTCTCATCTTAATCTTTCTCCCTAACTCCATTATTCTACTTTTCTAATCTTCGTTAGCCTCCTTGAAACCTTCTTTCATATTCTTAACTATAAAATCCAAATATCATTTTCCGCAGGAAATTCCTTTAGATTTCTTCAAGCATTTCTCACTTCTATCCACATAGCTTGAAGAAAAATTAAAAGGTCAAATAAATTAGAAAACTACTTTGATTGGTTAGTTACACACATGTGTATCAAGTACTCACAAGAGTAAGACATAATACTAGGTTCTAGTAAAGAAAGAGTCATATATATGCAATTACATAAAATGTAAAAGCTTGCCTGATAATCCTACTTTCAGTCAAATTGTCTCTGCTTTGTCCTTTCTGAAATGCCCTGTACCTGTCAGAAAGGGAGTTTTGTGGGTAGTAACAGGATTGTGACTCTAAGATAACTCACTGAATGAGAAGGACATGTGACAGAAAGAAGTAAACAGTAGCTAATATTTAGGTCTTGGCCAGAGACACACAATATAATTACTTCAGTAGTAGTATATGTACTGTTATGGTGGATGTGGACAGCAAGGGATTAAATCTAGTGTATTTAATTAATTCTTTCAAATCTCTCCTGCTGAAAGAATATCCTGTGAAAATGGATAATGGGATGACTGGAAGTGGGAAATAGTAGTAGAACAAAACACCCAGCTAGGCAACACTTTTCTTGCCACCTCCACTATACCCAGAAGACTTCAGAATAGCAGAAGTTCTCACACATGGGCATGTGACTATGGCTGGATACTAAGAAAAGGCAGAGGACAGGGATCCACTGGTCAACCAAGTGACAGACTACGGAACTGCAAATCTCAGCAAGGGGACATCAGTTACAAGTGCAGGCTCCAGAGCTGGAAGGCACACTGCCCAAAATAGGACCAGGCCAGCATGTAGGACACATATTCTGGAAAAAGCTGCTGGGAAACAGGATAAGTGAGGTTGTTCACTGGAAGAGAGACCTGGATATTGGGGAGGGACCCAGCCACTTAAATTGTATAATAAACTAACCTCATAAGCATCTGGAGTTTTGCATGAAAACTTTTCATACAACTCTCAAGGACGTATGAGCACAGAAATAAAGTCCTTGTCAGTGAGAATAACAAAGGGAATATCTAACAAAAGGGAATTCTCAAAAACAGCAACCCCAACCAAACTCATGGTCATGATCACTAAAAATACCTGAGGTTAGGATAATTGATCAAGGCAGCAGTAACTTTCTTTGTATTTGTTGATCTCTTAATGTTCCTTTGCAAAGAATATTTGATCATTCTTTCAGAGATTTGTAGAGGCACAGCCACCTCATTTCAAATTGAGGACACAGCATTTGGCATAAGCTTGGCAGGATGGGGAGGACGCAAATGGGAAGGCATCACAGTCGGGGCACATTTTAAACCAAGAGAATGCATGAAAAGTGGCTACACGGAAAGCAAAATAAAGGTAGGTCATACTACACTTGGCAGACGTCTACAGGGAAGCTTAGGAGATTAGTGAGCAGGGTTCTGGCTGAGTCAGGGACCAATTGAAAAAAGGTCAAAGGATTTGGTAAGGAAAACGGGGTGACTCAAGAGAATGGAATGACCAGAACATGAAGCCCAAAAAGCACTTTTGAACATTTAGATCTGAAATATCCAAAATATTTGTCATAATGCAACTTTTCGTGTCTGAGAAAGCAGAGACATGGATGATCAAATGAGTCAGGAACCGTCTTGCCAGGTGCTAAAAGAAAACATCCTTGGTACAGTCAACACAGGCATGTTCCTCTGCCTGCATGTCACAGCTACATCAGTGTGTGGCCCAGAGGAGCAGCTCTGGGTCATGAGCTCTTAGTCACCTGATGTGAAGAGATATGCTTAGCATTGCACAGACCAAATCCAGCCATTTTGTTTAATGGGTTTAATACTACTTACAATTGCTCTCACATTAAAATGTGTTTTTTATTTCATTTTCCCTAAAGATTTATTTTGAAATGTTTTACAAAAAGTTTAAGTCCATACTGAACAAAGGGCAAAAAATTGTCTTTTCACCAAAACTACTTTGAGAAGTCCCATGGGAGAGAATGCCCTCATATAGACATTTTATTTTTTTAAATTGTTTTAAATTTATTTTATTTAATAAGTAAATATTAAATAAAATATTTATTTTATTGATAGATATGTATTTATTAAATAAATGATACTTAATAAATAATTTTCTTTATTGAATATTGTTTAATATTTAGATGTTTAAATATTTAAATATTATTTAAATATTATTTAAATATTACATAATATTAGTCACCATGCCATACAGTTAGGAGATTGTTCATGGCTAGGCTTCAGTCACACACCCTCCCAACACCCATCCCTCCACCAGTGCATGTTTCCCATCACCACTGTGCCCCCTTTGCCCTCCTGCTACCTCCCCCACCCCCCAAGTCCTCAGCCTATCTATGGCAGGCACTTTCCTTCTTTCTCCATCTCTCTCCCATTGGGCATTATGGTCTGCAATACAGATACTGAGTGGTTACCATGTTTTCCCCTTTACCTTATCTGCATTCAGTTCTTATACAGTGGCCATTCACACTGTCTACATCATAGTTGTCCCTTCCCTATCCCAACTGCCTTTCCCCAAGAGGTTGAAGCAGGTTTCCAAGCATGGACCCTTATTTCCACTGTCCTTAGATATTGGTTTCATATTATGTTTGTTTTTTACACCCCACAAATGAGTGCAATTATTTCACACAGACATTTTAAAGGACTTTTTGTTTATAGTTTAATTCTACCCTGAAAAAAAATTTTTTGGAAAATGTAGCTCCAGCCTAGCTTTCTAATTTTATACATGGGGCATCAAATACTTTGGGGGTGGGAAGTTAATAAATTATACCCAAAGCACACAAAAATGCAGAATGTGGGGATGGTATAGCAGATCTGGAAAGCTGGTTTTTCACTCTTAGCCAAAGACTCTGCAGTAGCTCATACTGGTACATGTTGAAATAATGTCCTGGGAAACAATCACCATTTTGCTTTTATAAAACATACAGGAATGGTCAGACGCACGGGGAGAGCTGCCATCTGGCTCTCCCCTAGCTCAGCTGACCATGAGGCTCCCAGGAGGCAAGATGGGTTTGGGGGAGTGGACCCATCACCTCTGTAGGGCCTTGTAAGCAGCTGAATGAGACTCACTCAACAATAATAGCCGCCATTTTCGTGATCTGTTCCCCACAGCTCATCAGAACCCACGCAAGAGAGATGCTGATCTCAAGACCAACTCAGCAGAGCAGCCAAGTTCAACCCCAGGTAGGCGGCTCTCAGAGGCGGAAGTCACCAGGCATTCCTGGAAATGGAGCTGGGGTCCCCATTTCCCTCTCTGACCCATCCCGGAGTGGCTTGTGCCTCACAAACTGCCTCTGCCATCATACAGAGACTCAGATGCACAGGGGAGAGCTGCCATTCGGCTCCCCCAGTTGTTGTGGCCACAAGGTACATCAAACTAGTAGAACGAATCATGTTCTAGAATATATTACAATCCACAATGTGTAAGAAAGGAAAGCGAGAAGGAGAGAAAGAGAAAGAGAGAGGAGAGAAAGAGAGAAAGGAGATAAAGAACCTGCCATGGAAGCAGGCTGGGGGAAAGGGGAGGGAAGTGGGGACATTGGTGATGGGAGATGGGCACGGGTGGAGGAATGGGTATTGGAACACTGTAGAACCAAAACTCAAACATGAACATCTTGTAATTGTATATCTAATGGTGGTATAATAAAATATTTTTTTAAAAAAATACAGGAATGTGAAATGCTGTGTTTCTCAGAAACAAATTTTAAGCACTAGCAGAAAGAGGTAGAAAGCTTCCCTTTTCTTGCTCTAGGATTTCAAAGAAATCTCAAATGTTGCCAATGAGGCTGTGACCAACATTTGTATGTTTTTATTTATTTGGGGGCAGTAATGATTTTTTAAAAATATTATCTTATTGTGATTCACCATAGTTTTACTATTGTTTTCAGCAATGTTATTTGTCTTTCTCCTATTCGCTCACAAAGCTTAGCATGAGATCTTCCAGGACCATCCAAGTATTAGTGAAATACAAGATTTCATCTTTTCTCATAACTGAGTAGTATTCCATTGTGTTTGTATGATCATTTCTTTATCCATTCATCATTTGTGGATGACCACTTGGTTAAACAATATTTTGAATCATTTACTAATAATTATATAGTATAATATAGTATACCATGCTTTGGGTATAGTAGAAAAGCTACTTGGACATTATCAGAATTTCACAAATATCAAATTTTTAGGGAGCTCTTTTTTTTAGATGATGCTTATCTTTTTAAAAAATATATTTAAATCGTGTTATTTGAGGCATGGATAAATATCTCAGTGACTTAGAATGCATGTTGCAAGCATATGGTCACAGGTTCAGTCCCAGGGGAGATCCCATGTGCTGAACACAGTCTTGGCAGTTATGCTATCTGTGATTCCTAGAGCCATCTGCAATTTCCAGTAGCATCACAGTCAGGTATATGCAAACACAGTAACTAAAGTAAAAGTGTCCCATGGTGAACAGCAAAACTGAAAGACGTGGTGGGCATCACAACCAGGCGGTGTGACCTCTAGTGAACACACATGTGAGCCATGTTGAGCACTATGACCAGAACACATGTGCCACCACTAAGAAGTGTGACATCTGGTAGGCACTTGTGCAAACAGAAAAAGAGTCGAGTCAACCATAGCAAGCACTTCAACGAAGTGCTCAAATACCACAACCTGACGTGCAATCCCCAGAGAACACTTCAGCACAGGTCCCACAGTCGGGCATGTATACAACCTCTCATCACCATAACCACAACAACCAAGGGTGGGGACAGGACATTTGTAAAAGTTTTTCTTAGCTTTGGAAACTAAGAATTAGCATGTCAAATTGGAATCACATGCTGTTATCAAAGGTTGAAGACATGTTGATATTTCAAACAGTACCCAGAGTGATAGTTTTCTGAAAGTATGGCATAACAGGGGGCTAGAGCAACAGCCCAGCGGGTAGGGTATTTGCCTTGCACACGGCCGACCTGGGTTTGATCCTGGACATCCCATACGGTCCCCCAAACACTGCCAGGAGTAATTCCTGAGTAAGAGCCAGGAGTAATCCTGGAGCATTGCCAGGTGTGACCCAAAAAGAAAAAAAAAAACAAATAACAAAAAAAAAGTATGGCATTACACAGTTTGAGTTTTGTTTATTCTCAGAATTAAAAGGAAAAAGTCGTAAGGCATGCTGGAGATTTTACCAAGTACCATGGAACACCTCAAAATGGCATTCTAATGAGCTACATGTAAATGAACTAAGGAAATGTAGATTAAATTCTCTTTGAACACAGAAATGTTTTGTTTCTTAAAGGATGGAGGGAAAAGCTTGGTCAAAGTCACCAAACTCCAAAAAGCTAACAGATTTGGAGAGTTGAGGTTAACACAAAAACTCTGCTTGGTCGCTCATTCATTCCACCCAGGGACTAATGAACTAACCTTGGAAGCATCTGAAATTGGTATCAGGGCTATGGGCAGTTAGCAGTTTCTTAAATTTCTTTAATAGCCAAAGAAACAAAACTTTGAACCTTTGTAAAATTGAGTCTTTTTCTGGGTCATCAATCCTAAATGGGAGATTAGCCCATTAATTAGCAACACAGAAGCGCTAAGAGAAGCTTGATTTAAAAAAAAAAAAAGCAATTGACGCTGCAGCTAAACAACAGTTCGAATTTTGAGTCTTCAGTTAATCAAAGGTCTCAAATATTTCTGTGCTCCTTCCATATGCTGTGTCTTGGTGCAAGTGCACCCGTGTTAGTGAAATCCATTGAAGCTTTAATTTCATCAGAGCCACTCTGTATAAGAATATTTTAAAGAGTAAATGGTTGGCTTGATTTATCCAACAGTCAATAGTCTTCTCTCTCTGTTTTACGTGTGCCTCACAAATTAAAGTTTACTACTGAAATTGTAGAGGGATCTATTCCATGCTTGCTTGGTTTTCTCCTAGACATATCTTTAGTGAACGACAGGAATGGTTTACATCTTCCCCTCAGGTAAAAGCTTCTTTTATCAAAATGGACAAGGAAAATAGAAAATTTGCCAGCAAACAAGCTCCCACTTGTCTTTTCATGTTTTGGAGTGTGTGTACTTTCACAGATACCATATTTGTGTTTCCTGCTCTGGCTCACACTGTGGCTTTGGGACAGCCTTCCTGTCTGCCACCTTCACATCCCTATTGTAATTCCTAGCATAGCTCCAGGCAGAAAGACGGGACTCAATAAATATCTGTTAAATATTTATGAAGAAATAAAACAGACCCAGAATAACTAGCATCTATTTTTCTCTCAACCAGAGGCCCGCATATGACGGTGGACAAATTTATCACTAGCTTATGAAGATGGCTACTCCCTGGGAGTCCGAGCCTTTCACAACTCAGAATTCATTCAGAATGTTTCAAGATTTTCTGCCAGCAAAGTCCTGAACAGCCATTGTCAACCCCACAGAGCCTTGAGGCAATTGGGAAGTTAGTGTGATGGAGAGAGTGTTTGTCAACTCCAGAGCTACAGCCTTCACAGCCTTTAAAAAAGACCTTTCTGATAAGCCAGCTCCCCCCATCTCCCAGCACTTAGACATTGATCTGTCAATATTTAACAGTGATAACGAGGTCAGTGCAGGTAAATGGACTCATCCCTCAGATCTTTACAAAGCAAAAAGACTGTCTACTAAGCTCTTTAAAACACTACTCAGAGTTTCCATCTTCTGCCCTTCCATGGGCTTCCCTGCATCTTTCGCCTGCCACCCTCAACACTGAACAAATCCCAGTTTACCCTCTGCCCTCAGACAGGTTCTTCTAGATCTGTGGAGGAAATTCTTGACCACCAGCCTTAGAACTCACCGGTGGGGACAGAGTCTTTCTAGCTAGAAAGTCTCGATTATCATCAGCTGTGCTGACCTGTATAAAGAGTAACATATGCCTCCCATCCCTTATTTTTGGTTTCTTTCTTTTGACATTGTTGGGGTGGGGGGTTGCTTTTATTGTTGTTTCTGTTGGAGTCCACACCTGACTGTGCTCTCCTGACTAGGATAGGGGTAAAAGTGAGGGAGGGGAGAGAAGAGGGGGTTAGGGCGCACATGGGATGCCAGAGATCAAACCCAGGTGGGCAGCCTGCAAGGCAAGTGCCCACCCACAAGTTCTCTCCCCCCCCTCCTGCTCTTCTTTTGTCTTTGCCTCTTTGTGATGGACTCCATTCTTCCATTTACTTCCATTCTTCAGGAATCACAACTTTCTAGTTTGTTTAGATTCCATCAGAGAAGAAGCAAGTGCCCTCTCCACAGCATCAGGGCTGGTGATGTTGATTTTCACAGGCAGATTTGGCTGGTGTCATTCAGCGTCACTGTGCTGGAATCACTTTAAGTGAAAGCTGCGTCTACACTGCCCCCAAGACTCAAGCTTCCCATCACTCCGTTCAGACCAATCAACCAAATCAAATAAACAGTCGGTGAAACTGGCTATTTGACTGCGTTGAATGGTTGTTTGATTGGCCTGATTAATTCAGTTGAAAGCAGTCATCCTGAGGGGCCCCGTGGTGCCGGGTTGCCCTGCACTGGAATGAATGCTGACCACATGGGCACACAGAATCAGGACTGTCTGGCAGCAGCTAATTGGCTGCCAGATTGCTGAACCGCAGGGGTTTGAATGGTAGTGGAATAAACTTCCAAAACAACCGCTTCTCTCACCTTGTTCTCTGCCCTCTCTGAGAGTCTGGGTGGAGGCTTTGGGGCTCTGAAACGTGGAAAAAAGGATACCTGGGCTGAGAGTTCGTTTTGTGAGTTGCCTACCTGCCCTCTGCCTCCAACCTGTGACTTGCAGCTGCACTATCTAGCTTCTAGGACCCAATTGTGAGGTAGGTAAATGGATCAATACATAGAAAGCACTTAGCAAACACGCGTATATTTGCCATTGTTTTTGTTGGTGCTATTATCTAATAGAAATTGCAGATAGGGCCCTTCACTGTGTGAATTTCTTAATGCCTTGGAGGCTTTGAAACTTGAAAAGCATATATCCCTGAAAAGACATTCACTGGTCAATAAATATTTTGTTTGTATAGAAGTCCCCTAATCCTCACAGCTTATACTAGATTTTATAGCAACAGGAAAGCCTATCTGGAATTAAACTGTAGGAAACTTTCATATTGACTACATAATAACCAGAGCTGTTTTTTTTTTTCTTTTTTTTTTTTTTTTTTTACTAAATTAGGTCCTTTTTTAAGAAGGTGAAGTATGGAGGGAAATTAATTTGAGTGGAGGGTCTGGGCGAGTTTTTCTCTTCTCCCAGGGCCTCGTGAATACACTTCCTCTGTGCGCTGATAGGCCCCAGCTTGGTTTCATGCTTCACTATTATCATTGTAGTTATCTTGAAATTCTTAATAATGTTGAAACAAAAAGTCATGAATTTCCATTTTGCTGTGGACCTGCAAATTACATACCTGTTCCAGGCTAGGTACTACCAGCTCCTGACTAAGATCCCAAAAGGAAGTCCTTGCACCTCTTTGGACTGTTCTTTTCAGCAAACCCTAATGCTCATTTGCATGATGTGATGCTTAGGAGTAAAACCCAAGTTTCCTTGGCATCATTTTCCTTGAAGGAGCTTCCTCCCATGACTATTACTGTTTCACCATGCAGATTCATAAGGCAGAGACACCGCCCCCATTAAGCACTTTGCTAGTTTCTCAACAGGTTGAGGGTTTTGAGGAGCAAGAGTGGAAACATCTCACTCATCTGTGATTCCACTACGTCAGCTCATTACTCAAAGCTGTATCTTAGATCGTCTTAAGAGTCTAAAAATTTTGGGGCTGGAGAGATAGTACAGCAGGTAGGGCGTTTGTCTGGCATGCAGCGGACCTGGGTTCAATACCGGGCATCCCATATGGTCCACCAAGCACCGCCAGGGAGTAATTCCTTCGTGCAGAGCCAGGAGTAACCCTGAGCACTGCCAGGTGTGACACAACAAAAAACAGAGTCTAAAAGTGTCTTGAGACCAAACAGTGAATAAGGATTCTCCTGTCCCCCTGTCCTCAGTTTATATCTCGTTCTTAAACTCTTGACATGGCCTCTAGTGTTATTTGTCTATAGCCTGAGATAAAACCCACTGTGTTAGCTGTTTGATTTTTTACTGTGTGATTAGTCTTGGCATGATAGAGAGAAAAGCACGTAAAGCATTATTTTATTTGAAAGGCAGAAGCACATAATGTTTATTAATAAAGAGCCTGGTTTACATAGATTTTATTATTATTGGGCATAAAATGGTTTATATTACAAGCAAGGGTGAAATTACTAACTAATTAGCCTGTGAAGAACATGTTTAATGGAATATATAAATCTAGGGTGTTGCTTTTCTTTCAAACCTTAAGGGTCTTATTCATTAAACATGTATATAAGCAGTCTTTATGCTGAAACAGAATGTTGCAAAATACAACTCAAGGTCAAATAATTCATTCTGTATTTCCCAGAATCCAAAATCTAAGTGTATAAATTCAGTAATTCTCATGGCATTCAGTTTCAATACACAGCCACCTTCATGTAAACACTGAATTCTACTATCAATATGCCGAGAATACCAAGCAAAGAATTTAAGAGCTAAATTCTGTCTCTCTTCCTCCTATAGCTTAAAACCCACTTAACTCTACCAGAAGAACTTTATTTCTATTAACTTAGAGGATTGCACAATCTTTGTAAACATACCATTCTCATATATTTCAGTTAAATTTTGTAATAGCACCATAAAACGTGTCAGGCATTGCAATAAACTATCAGCCACAGGAAGCACAAATTGTTTGGGGAAATTACTAGAAGCCATGTATTAGAAGGAAGGAAATGGAAAAATTCTACAAGAACTTAGAGGAAATATTTCTAAATGCTTCCTTAAATGTGTTTCTCGGTGTAATTTAAAAAAACTGAAGACTGTGTTTAATCCTCTCACTTCACCCACGTTCTTGAACACTGGTTCCTCCACACCCCTGGAGAGCAGATGATCTTCCTCTTATTTGTACTGTCTCTTTCGAGGGGCAAGGGAAAATTGTCACTCTCAGGGAGTCATAGGTGCAGAGGTGCTGAAAGTCAAAGTATTTGACTTTCAGCGAATCTTTTATGAGAAATTTGGAATGCATTAGATTTGCCATCTATTGCATAGTTGGTTATAAGTGACCTGAAATACAACTTAATTTTAGCCCTTTCATTCAAAATCTAAGTAAACACAAGTGAACAACTTACTTATTTCCTGAGAAGTCAAAAGGCTGATTTGAAAGAATGAGAGGTAGGTGGAGAGATTGAACAGCAGAATGGAGTAAACTACGTCACTAACCTTTACTTTACTTAAATACTCTCAGGGCGAATAGCAATAGCAAAGTGAAACCAAAACAGAAAACCCAGGGTTTATCAGCCCTAATGCTACAGTGACTTTAAGCCAATCTGTGGCCCTCTCCACCGCCGTGAAGGGATTGAGACGTTATTTGCAAGGACAAGAAGGCTGAATGCTGCATGGAACTCTCCAGGAAGACAGTCGCGTTTGGTAGAAGGACTTGGTTCAATCGTCCAAACTCCCAGCAAATCTAGACGTAGCCGACCTAAGTTTGAATTCAGGACGTGAGGAATAACCGCGAATGCTTGCTGTGGAGGGCCAGGATTTCCGGGGCGTGCGGGATCTGGGAGCTGGCGGCAGGACTGCCGTCATTGAAAGATGAACACTGCCCCCTGCTGGGAAGAAGCCGCATAACCGCCCGAAGTTCGGCGGCGGGCAGCGCGGCTGCACTGCGCGGGGGAAATTCATTTGATTCTTTCCCTTTTCCGCCTTCCTAGTTCTTAGCTAGCCGGCTAAATTCAGATGATAACTTCGAAGCATCCCGATTGCACTTCCAGATAACTCGGCTTATTGCATTATTGTTACTCAACCCGTTATTTTTGAACCACCGCCCCTGGCAGCTGATCCACCTAAACAGAGAAGATAAGAAACAAAGCAGTCAGTGTGATTGACTGGGGGCTTTGGAGTTGGAGCCGGGGCATGGAAAGCTGCAAAAGGCCGTGATAATGTAGAGCGCGACTGTAGCCAGTTACCACGGGGGTGTGGGGGCAAGGGGGAGAGGAGAGAGAGAGAGAGAGAGAGAGAGAGAGAGAGAGAGAGAGAGAGAGAGAGAGAGAGAGAGAGAGAGAGAGAGAGAGAGAGAGAGAGAGAGAGAGAGAGAGAGAGACAGAGAGAGAGAGAGAGAGAGAGAGAGAGAGAGAGAGAGAGAGAGAGAGAGAGAGAGAGAGAGAGAGAGAGAGAGAGAGAGAGAGAGACGAGGCAGCGAGCTACCCAGGGCAGGAACTCACTAAGAGCTTGGCGCCCGGGATAGACCAGAATTGTATTTACATCCATCCCTTTCCCACTGCAGGAACTCCCAGCAGAGAGAGAGAGACAGAGAGAGAGGAGACACAGAGCCAGAGAGCTAATCTCCTGTGTGCAAAGCCAGGAGTAACCCCTGAGCATCGTTGGGTGTGACCCAAAAAAGCAGATAAATGGATGGATGGATGGATGGATGGATGGATGGATGGATGGATGGATGGATGGATGGATGGATGGATGGATGGATGGATGGATGGATGGATGGATGGATGGATGATGATAAATGATTATATAATAAGGATGGATGGATGGATGGATGGATGGATGGATGGATGGATGGATGGATGGATGGATGGATGGATGGATGGATGGATGGATGGGTGGGTGGGTGGGTGGATGGGTGGATGGGGGCGGGCGGGAGAGACGGACGGACAGACAGACAGACAGACAGACAGACAGACAGACAGACAGACAGACAGACAGACAGATAGATAGATAGATAGATAGAAAGAAGGGAGGGCACCCAGCGGCTGGACCCTACGGAATAGTCAGAACACCAAAAGGACTCTCACACTATGGATGTCTTCCCACCATCTCCTTTTGAGCGTGGGAAGAGGGGGCTGCGTGTAAGGTGCTCCCTAAGCGCAATAAGACAAGGGAGGAAACCTTATCAAACAATTCTCTTGGAAACGCATTGTCACTTCCAGGAGGGTGCATCGATTTCCTGGAGTTGCTGTGAAGCTCAGATGTGCGGGGGCGGTTGCTGAGGAACTCTGGAGCATGGCTCAGATTCATTGCACAGAGGACTGGCAGTCCGGGAAGAGCTAGCAAACAACTTTATGAAAGTCCACTTGTGTGCAGTGAGCAACTGCCCTTTTTCATGCAGCTGGAACTCAAGAGTGGTTCAGCCAATGTTCCTGAGCACCCACTGCAAGCGGCTCTCCCCAGGAGCAAACACCACCGGCTGAGGCAGATCTTTGTGGTCAGCAAGTTACTCCAGGGCAAGGAATATCATGTAGGTAGCTGTGGGCTGCCCTGGACAGACCAGAATTGTATTTACTATCCATCCATTCATTGATGAATTCCCGGTAGCAAGTAATACTATCCTTCGTCTTGCCATGCTTCATATGAAGGAAAGAACAAATTCAGTCTTTCACTTTTATTTATTGACTTCTATTTATTTAGAATTCATTGAAGTATTTCTATTGCCTAATTTCAGAATTTTATTATACTTATTTAAATGACCCCACATATACCCTTAAAAGCACCTGCTGTGGATAGACATGAATCCTAAATAAAATATCCTTGCATGGCGCTTTCAATCACAATATTATTTACTGTTCTCTAGAACAGGATGTTAATAGATGCTAGTTAGTGGTTTGTTTGTTTGTTTGTTTGTTTGTTTTTTTAATGTAAGTACTGTAAGGCCAGTAAAATAGCTCAATAGATTGGAGTATGCATTGCAGAGCTAGATTTGATCCCAAGCACCTTCAAGAGTGCCCTTTGAGCTCAGATGGGGATGGCCCAAGGGGCTGCAAGAAAGGATCCTAAAAGCAAATTAGAGAAAGCTTTGCTTAGTGCCCTAATAACTGAATATTTCTACAGCAAGACAAGCTATGGCATTTTACAAACATTTCTCAAACTTACAGGGCTGTCAAATTTTATTCATAGAATGGTCAGTGGCTGATACAATCTAGACTCTACCTCGGCAGGGCACCTGAGCCTTCTGTAAACTTGTCTGCCATCTCCAGTTTGATTTCCTTGCACCCTAGAATAGAACTTTAATTTCCTGCAGGAATTTTGTTTTTGCAGATCTACATGCCCTTTGATATGCAGTTAGTCCTTCCTGGGCTGGCTTTGGGCCCCAGCTGACCCATCTGGCAGCCTCCTAAACCATTCTTTTAAGAAGCACTTAAGGGGGCCAGAGCATCCCCACAACAGCACAATGGGTAGTGCATTTTGCCTTGGCCAACCTCAGGGATGAGTTTGATCCCAGCATCCCATATGCCCCCCACTCCTAGCACCGCCAGGAGTAATTCCTGAGTGCAGAACCAGGAGTAACTCTGCAGCATTGCCTGGTGTGACCCAAAAGAAAAAACGCTACTCCTTTGTGTTTATTATATGTGAAACACCACACCAAATACCCTTCATGGAATAGCTAGTTCATTGATCCCAACAATAAAATATGAATAAATGATTATATCCAATTTACCGATAAAATAAGCAAGGTGCCTAGAAGTATTTTGTTCATGCTCACTAACCATGGGGATGCAGAGTTAAGATGTTCACCCAGGGGTTCTCTTGGCTAACATATTATAACACACTCTGTGTGGATGCAACCTGAAAGAGGGCTCGTTGCAATCGAAGCTGAAAACCAAGGTACAAAGAATTTCCCTGTGATTTGTCAAGGAGACAATGAGATGTCTATGATGCAATTTAGCAGGGTCATAAATAAATCTCAAAAAACCCACTTCTCGGGTTTTCAAGAAAACTGAGAGAGCTTTGTGAGAAGACTATAGAATATCAAGCTCCATGTTCCGCAGGAATGAAGCCGTCTGAGTTCGGAGAGATAGTGCAGCCAGTTCAGCACTTGCCTTATAGAGTTGACCTGCTTCCATCCCTGGTACAGCATATGGTCTCTCAAGCCTCACCAGGAACAAGCCCATGCTGTGCACCTTGTCCCCAAAGCAAAAGCAAAACAAAACAAAAGTGAATGAAGCAGACTTTGGGGCCTCTTACCTAAGGCCTCCTGGAAGCTGCTTAGTAAACCCATTGTTTCACTGTTGTGCAGGAGGGCGGTGGGAATACATGGTTGTGTCAACAGTAATGGGAATTGTGTTGCCACAAGCACAATGGTCACCCGACAGCTAAGTGTTTCTCCAGTCCTGCAGTTTCCTCTTTACAGATTGGAAAAGAGCTCAGATCGGAAAAGCGGCTCAGAAACCCCTGGTGAGTGCTCAGTGCTATGCAGTCAGTAGCGAAGTGGAGCTCACCTTCAACTCTCACTCCAGAGGAGACCAAGAAATCTTGAAACAGCCTACAAGGATTTCAGATGTCATGAAAATTGTCCTTCTTGATTTCTATCCTGAGTTTTAACTCGGCAATCCTCAACCAGATTTTGGATATCTTGAAGTCAAATGTTAGATTTTCTTGTGTGGCTGTTGTAGGGAAAGTTCATATTCATTGAATATTCATCACCCATTGATTAAGTGAGGCCCAGGTGGAATGGGCCTGTCCAAGGCTCCAGAGGCTCCTAGGTCCTCTGCCAACTGGCTGCAAAACATTAGTTATGTCTCTTGATGTCTTTGAGCCTATAGGGCCTCGTCATAAAAGAAAGCTATAATTTCTCAGGGGACCCTTCCAGCTCTAGAGTGAGATTTCAGCATGGAAGAAATTGGAAGGACTTTCTTCCAAGACTGCTGCATTACTAGCAAATTATTTGCATTTTCAATGGTTTGCATAAGAATTTGAAGGGCTAAGTACTATGTTTCCGGTTTATAAATTGCCCGGTGAGTCAGGAGGGAAGAATAAAGAAATAGGTCTCTTTTCCCTACTTAACATGGCTGCTGCCTAACTTTTTTAATCATAAAGCAAGCCTTGAGCTTTATATATATTTTGTGGCATGACCAATGCCACAATTCAGTAATAATAACAGTGCTCTAAATAGCAGAGATCCCGGAACAGGCCTCACACTGCCAGTCTCTAACACTGGAGCAGAGTCTTACTTTGTAAAGACTTCAGGAAAACTGCATCAGGAAAACTCCTATTGTGGGTACCTCAGGCATCTTTGAGTCTCCTGTATGTTGGCATCTCTATTTGAAGCCGAGAATGCCGTTTAATCCTCTGATATGGTTTTCTCCCCAATTTAATTCTCTGGTAAGGACAGGATGGTATTCTCCCCCAAAAGTTAGAATGGATACTCCGTGACTGCATCTGAAATTCGCACCTTAAAAAGTAGCAAACGTGGGGCCTGAGCAACAGTTCAGCCAGTAGGGGCTTAGTCTTGCACACAACCAACCTGTGTTCAATTTCCAGCATCCCATATGGGCCCCCAAGCACCATCAGGAATAATTTCTGAGCACTGAGCCAGGAATAACCCCTGAGCATCACTGGTGTGACCCAAAAAAGCAAAAAGGGAAAAAAAAAGTTAAATGGTGCCTTATAGATTCTAAGCCAATAATCGCTTTTGACCAAAGCTGCTACTAGGCTCTCCCTGTGACCAGCCGCTACACGAGGTGCCCAGGATGGCATGTGTGGGTTCTAGCCCTGGCCAACACCATCCCAGCACCAAGCCCTCCAACCAGACGACCCCCACTCCATGAGGGCCTCCATTTTCCACATCCGGACTTCTCTCTCTCAGACCTCCACCCAGCAGACCAGCCTATCAGTGCTTTCTTATCGCGGCTTTACGTTTCAATGCTTGACTTAGAGATGCCTACAAGAGTATGCTACCTGCAAGGCAGAGCCTGGCAAGCTACCTCTTGTTGTATTTAATATATATGCCAAATAGCCAGTAACAATTATAGACCTCATTCGGAATGGATTGAGGCTCTTTATGTTCCTTGGAGCAAGCAGTCCGGGCTCCTCAAATATTTCCTCCCCCCCCAAAGATTAATTCTAAAAAAAAATATTAATATTTTTTTTTTACCCCCTTTTTTCTCCAACAATTCTTCCACACCACTCCTTCCCCCCCCACCTCTCCCCCTCCCCCCCCCCCCCCTCCTCTCCCCCCCCCTCTCCTTTTCTTTTTTTTTTCTCTCTCTCTCTCTCTCCCCCCCCCCTCCCCTTCCCCCCCTTTCTTTATATACACATTTTTAAGGTTTTTTTATTTTTTTTTTTTATCAAACAAAAAACACCCCCTCTGTTCCACCCAACCTCCGACTCCCAGCTGCTTGTGGTAGTTTCCACTTTTGAAAAGACCTCCTCATCCATGTTTTGTCTGACCTTGGATATTAGTATCATAATATGTGTGTATATGTATATATGTGTATATATGTGTATAGTATATATATTTATCTATATATTTATGTCATGCAAATAAATGCAGTCATCCTATATCTGTCTTTAAGAATGGGCAGAGCCACAGAGATCTTCTCTACTGACACAAGAAAAGGGAAATGGAAATGGAGTGAAGGGAGCCAGCTGCAAGCTGGGGTGTGGAGCAAGGCCTGAGGAAGAAACAAACCCGCAAATCTTGATCTTAAATTTTGAACTTCCAGAGCAGAAAGAAGAGAACTTTCTGTGGCAGAGGTGAGTTGGTTCCCCCGGTCCCAATGGTACCACAAGAACATATTCTTGTGCAGAGCCGGAGAACCCCTTGTGACCCAAAAAAAAAAAAAAAAAAAAGCTGCCATCCACAGGATCCCTGGAGTTCATTGACAACGCTATGGTGCTGAAAATAACTTCCATTGTTGACTGATGCATGCCTAAATCACTTGTTTTTTATTCTAGAACTTAAAGATGGATGTGGAGCTTCTGAATTCTCCAACCACTATCTTATTTCTTTCCTCTACTGCCATAACCTTATTAAGGAATGAAAGGGTTGATTTTTCTGACACTTATGTGATTTGTCCACAGGAAACTGTCCCATCTGTGAAAGGGCCCATCCCTGTGGTCATCAGAGGTCTGCTGACGGATGTATGGACGCATCTGTGCAAATAGCTCTTGGCTACTGCTTTCTCAGAGAGAGGCAGACACAGAACCAGTCCAGCCCGGGTTCCAAGAGCTTGGGGTACTCTCCATACCTGTCATGCTTCCTCCTGAGGAGCTAATGCTTCCTCCAAGAAGGGCAACAGGAGCCCGGGGCAATCCTGCGGGGGTCTGCTCTCACTGCCTCTCTGCCATCCCTTCTGTCATGCCACACCAATGTCATGAGCACCCGCCATGAACCAGACAATATTTCAGGGACTTAACTTCTCACAAGAAGCAAATTCCTTCTTTTCGTTGCACTTATAATAGAATGCAGGCTCCTCTGATGAAGTGACTTCTAGTGGAAAAAGGGTTTTCTCTTCTTACTATAACACTGAGCTGTCGTATTACAAGATGCCTTTTCCTGTTCCATGCCATGTGTGTCTCTCTGCATTTCCTTGATCTCTTTTCGCATTTCCTTCCTTTATCTCAGGCATGGGGATATGGCTCAAAGGCATGGGACACCTGTCTGGCACTTGTGAGGCCCCCCAGTTAGATCCAGGAATTACTGGCTTCCAACCCACCCCACACTGCCAGTCTCAGTCCTTATTTAAAAGAAAAAAAAGGCTGAAGGAAACCAGGCAAGAAGAAAGCCATAGATACCTGGTTAAGAGCTGTGTGGAGTCAGGAATTCCTTATCGTACACTTATATATTTGCTAAGAGAGTAAATCTTATATTGGTTTTTTTTATTATTATCACAATAAAAAACAAATAAATAAGGGGGAAAAAAAGAAAGAAACTTTACTGATGTTTAATAATATAGATATTGGGGTACAAAAGATCTCTACATATTCTTCTCCCCAAAGCATTCACATACATCCTTAGAGCACAAGAGTTGAAAATGAGGATTTCTGAAGTCTGGTGCACAGATTAGCCATCAGAAAGCAAAGTGCAAGTACTTCATTTTCTTAGTTTCCACTTAAGCTCTGTACTGGCAGTAAAAGTACAAACAAAATTCCCCATAACTTTTCCATGGGGACCCTTGGCTGATTTCTTATAACTCCGTATTGCACTGGTTCAGACAAAATCAGCCAAGGTCATGGCAGTGGAATGCATCTAGCTTACTGATTGGAGAACTTGGATTGGAGTTACAAGGCTGCACTCAAAGCCGGAACACTGAATTTACCCTGTAATTATTTTATTTTCGACGATAGCAAGTCTCAATCAAATTGCTATCCTGGGTTTAAAGCACTGTTTTCTGAAAGCAAGTAAAAGCCAACTTATACTTATGTGTAAAACATACATATTAAATATAAATGATTCAGCAACGTGGATCAGATTTTACGTGGCATAAGAAAAAATCTCTTCTTCAAAGTCAGCCTACCATGAATCACCTTTAGCACATTAATAAATTTATTTGAAGATGACAGTCTTGTTTCCCTTCACCAAAATCAACAGACAGTTGACAGTGTCTGTCCGAGGGTTATCTGTTAAAGCCAAAGACAATTTTTTTTCTTGGTTGTGGTTAACCACTCTTCATGTCTTGTGTTCTTTCTTAATTCCTCTCCAGTTTTGCCATGCTGGAAGCTCTTCCTGTCCAAAGCCAAGTTGGTGACAACAATTCTAATAGGGAGGGAAGGATGAGAAAGTGGGATGAGTATGTGTTTGTGTCAAAAAAATAGAATAAGGATTAATTTCAAGAAACTTATCTTAAATATGTTACCTAGAATTGGTCTTTTGCCACTGGAGGGTGTTGGAGTAAGGAGAGATAAGTTAGACTCAGCTTTCCTAAGGGTTGTAAAGAGTTAAAGCAGTGTGATCTTCAAAACAAGGTTTACTCCCCATGCTACTGGTGCTAGATTGCCAGAGAAATCCAAGTCCTTGCCTGTGGACTCCTAGAAGGGGTCAGCATACAGCCTATAGAGGAAATTTAGTCTGAGAAGCATTGGAAAGATACGGATTAGGGGGCTGGAGCGATAGCACAATGGGGAGAGCATTTTCTTTGCACGCTGCTAACCCAGGTTCGATACCCTGCATCCCACATCCCCCTCCCCCCAGCACTGCCAGGAGTAATTCCTAGGTGCAGAGCCAGGAGTAACCCCTGAGTGTCGCTGGGTGTGACCCAAAATGTGCAAAAAAAATAAAAATAGGAATTAGACGATCTCCAATGGAAACAGAAACTAAAAATACGATAAATAGAAGATGCTAAGGAGGAGATGGAAGAAATCGTGGGATAATGGTGAAGGAATCTAAACAGTAGTGTTAGGTAAGTATAGCATCAATGCAAGTATAAAACCAAAATGTCAGTGTAATTGATATTATAGCACCCCAGTAAAAACCAATTAGGGGGAAAGACTTTGTTTAAAAAACAAAAGCCTTGGTATTTGGCCACCATAGTATTAAGTTGATTTTGAAAAGCAATTGCTTGCCTCTACTGAGTGCTCAGGTGCTCTTAGAAATCAATAGAATGCCTTCTCATGGCAGATATCGTGAGAAATAACCCACTGAGTATCCCATGTGGTGGCTCAGGCCTCCCAGGGATAAGGTGTTATTAGCAATTCTTTTCTTTGGGAAATTAAATAAAGACTTTGTGCAGCCTTTCCCTTAAAGAGGAGAGAAAGTTCCTTGTGATCTACGCAACTGAGGTCCCTCCTGCCTCTCTTCCCTCCCCCGCCCCCCACCACCTTAAACCTGTCGGGATTTCCAGGTCAGACTCAGATTGACATTCGTCTGCTTTTTGTTGGGTTGGTGTTGGCACAAGCCATATCCTGTTTCAAATAAGAAGGTTTATAAAGAAATAAAAATTTTAGAAACCTCATAAAGCTCTTTGGACATCAAATGACTCTTACAAAACAACAATTTGATGAATTAAGTGTAAATGAATCAGAAACATGTGGATTAAATTTCCCTCAGAATACGCATGGGTTTAAATATTCTGAGGGAAAGTGCTTGGGAAAGCATATTCTGAATTTTCCTGAAGCCCAAAGGTTGGAAAAATAATCTCTAACAGACATGACAGCCCCGCACCCCCAGGTCACCCGAGTGATCAATCTGTGCAGAGAGGTCTGTGGCCTGGTTGCAGAGGGGCTCACAGCTCTGCACAGGGTAATAACGGCGGTGTATGGAGTGTGTTGTGAAGAGAGGCTGAGGGGCCTCGGGCTTGTCTGGGTTCCCACTCACACAGGGTTTGTTTGTGTTTGGTTTTCCATATGAGAGAAGAACGTTGTAATGATTTCCACTACCACTCACCCACCCCCTCCCAATCATTTTATTCCCATCGCTAAAACCCTCAGGGAGAATCTACTGTGTGTGACAAAGAAATATGTCTTTTCTCTGTGTTACAGACCTTGGACTGCATCCAGGGCCCCCTTTTCCCTGGAGGCCAGCTCTCATCGTTGATGATTTGCATTTCATTGCCATACACTGAACCCAGCAAGAAGTTGTCTGAACCGGCAGAATGGTAGGAGCTAAAAGTAGCAAGTAAGAAGTCTCCATTTTTCAGCTTGTTCTGCACAGAATCTGCGTTGCCAGAAAGCTGAAGCCAAATTTGATTGAAAATTTATATGAGCAAAGAGCATCAACATGAGTACACTCACAGACTCTCTTCTTGGTCTCAGAACCTCTATGTTATGCTTCATTGGGGGAGGGGTTCTTAATAATTACCTTTTCCTCTCTCCCTCTCACCCTTATTTAATCTTAGCATTTACTTCCAATGCCCTTATTTCTTCAGTTCTCTTGAATCTTTAACTTGTAAAACCAGCTGCTGACTAAGATGAATTGACAAAACAATGATGTCAAGGCTATTGGCAATGGAGATAGGTGACTATATCCTATAGGGAATATGAAGATCCATTCATCCTGTCCTGTGTCTTATCATCGGCACAATTGCTATTGAAAACATTACAGGTAATGTTTAAAGAATAAAATGAGGGCCAGGAGATTGCACAATGGTTAGTGCACAGGCCTAATATTCCTTTCCTGGTACCACACAATCCCCGGAGTATCACTAAATGCAACCCTGGAGGCTCCTGAGCATGTGTTGGTGACCAGGTGTCCTTGGCACTGAAGGGCCTGAACTGCATTACATCCTTGGTCCTTTGCATTAAATAAACTAGGGACCCAACTGGCCAAGAATTACCAGCAAGGAACCCCAGGCTTCCTGGGGACCACCTTTATAAGCTCCCCCAAATAAATAAAGTCAAATGTTTAGAGAGGTGAGCAAGGACAACAAAAAAAAAAAAGGCCACAATTTACGTGTGTAATCATATCCAATGGTAGGAGAAGTCTTGATAAAACCAGTTTACCAGCACCTGCAGCTAGCAGCCAGCAGCTTCCCAGCCTGGTCCCTGACTTCGTAAGGCAGAACAGAAGCAGCCTCGTGACTACAGGCCTTGCGGAGCCCATGTTTCCTAAGGGAGTCGTGTCCAGTCTGCATTGCCTCTGCCGCCAGAGGCAGACATGGTTCCATCTAGGCTGTATCTGCTCCTGTGGAACAGTCATCTGCCCCACAGTCCCCGCCACAGCTCCCACACACGTTCCCTCCCAGCCGTGTATCCCTGCACCACTGAACCCTCTCAGGCCTTTGCAGTGGGAAAGGTGCTTCTCGAGGGCCAAGGGTGGAGCAAAGTGAAATCATGGAATGGCTGCAGAGAACTTTCCTATGCTGTTGTATTTTCTATTCTGTGCTGTTTCAGCGGAGATGTTACTGGTGCCCGCTCAAGCAAATAGATGAACATTGTGAAGACAAGTGAAGTGATACAAGCTATTTCAGCAGCATCTAACTCTGCTTCCCATCCCCTTATTAGGGACACGGGAGGGAGTTTGCAAGGGAATCTGAAATGTACCTCTCCTCTTCCTTGGGGTGATGCAGTGGTCCACTCTGCAGTGCTCAGGGCTTACTCTTGGTTCTGTGCTCAGGGATCACTCCTAGCAGGGTTCGGGGACCCTATGTGGTGCATGGGATTGGACCTCTGCTGCATTTATTGAAAGAGAAAGGCAAGTATTGAAAGAGAAAGCCTCAGTTTACCCTCACCAGTTGCTGTGAGCAGTCTGTTTTTGTCTGGCCCACCACACATTGTTTGACTTCCTACAATTTCTGGGCTTTTTTCTGTTAAACAGGGAGTTAATAATAATCATAAAATTCTGCTCCTCCAGATCTTAGCCTCACAGGAGGCTAGATGATGGAAAAAAAACCTAAGACAAATTAGCCAGAAAAGAAACTGTTAGATCCTAGCATCCTCTGTAATGTTTGCCAAGAGCCCAATTTCCATTTAAAAGAGTCTGCAGGAAAACCCTGATCTTTTGAACTTCCCTGCATTCTGTGTAACACAAAGACCTGATTTTCCTATTTAAAAACACACACAAACACACACACACACACACACACAAAGAGACATAATTACCTTAGTCTTATACTAAGTTTCTCCCTACTTGGGAACGTCTTTTCTTTTCTCTTCTGCTTTCCAATAAACTCGACTATTTTCCAACTGAGTCTGAGCATCTTTACCTGGGAATCGCGATCGAACGCAGACACCTGCGGCGCGGCTTCTGCCTCACCTGCTTAAGTAAGTACCTGTTATACTAACTCCTAACCCCAGGTCTCACCTTTCTGTTCACTCACTACCACTGCGCCCGCCTCCCCCAAGCCCCAAACTCTGGACTACGGGGTGAAGACCAGAACCAGGCACTTAGCTCTCTCGCTTTGCAATTCTGAGTCATAACAATACACCATGTGAGTGAAAACAAGCATGGCTCTTCTTTCAGAAATAGCAGGAGGGAAGCTATGATGTCACACCCTGATCTCCCGTCCCCATCCCTTTTCCAGAGATGCTCGCTGGAGCGCCCCAGGCTCCTGGGAGCCCTTGTAAGCTTGTGCCCTGAGCCTGACTGCTGTGCCAGGCGCATGTTGAACGGTGGGGGAATGTGCCTTCCCCGCGTTCTCTCTTTCTGTAAATGATTTGAAATGAAGCCGCTACCTGCTTCCCTCGTGGAGAGCGCTGAGGGCAAGAGAGAGGAGGCGAAAGCTGTCTGCTTTCTGGAGAGCTCGGGGAATTTGGAACGCGTTGCCAGCATGGACATCAAATGTGCTTCCCCTAATTGGGGCTCTCCAGGGTGCCCATCTATCCTCAGAATTGGGGGCACAGGAACACGAGCCTTCCGATTTGTCATTTGAAATGGTGCCCAAAAAGGGAAAAGGATAAGACATGAGTAAAGGGTATGATGGGACGACCCTTCTGCTGACCGTCCATTCAACATCTGTCCGAGGGGAGGCGATTAGGGCCTCAGATTGTCGAGCCCATTATCATTAGCGCATTACTCGGTGCCGACCGTGTGGAAAGGACAGGTCGGTCCGCAGATGCCTTTGTCGAAGGCTGAGCGCACCCCACCTCCACTCATCCATTCCAGATCCTCACAGATGAGTGGGGCACCCCTCGCCCTCATCTGACACCCCATTTCAGGGCATAGAGGAACTAAGAAAAATTCATAAACGGTTGCTGCCAATTTTAGCCAAAAAAAAAAAAGTGAGGTAACAGGGCCAGGGTAATTAATTTTGCTCCTTGACTGGAAGGTGAAAAGCTTTTTATTATGTAAATTATAAATGTCCTGAAGGGAAACTTTATCTCCCTCTCACCAATGAGCCCATCAGGCTGCCTGAATCAGGGCTTTTTTTTATGTTTATTAGTCTAAGGGGGCCAGTTAGGACATTTCATAGCTACTAAGTGCTGACATTTATCTATTGCTTCCAAATAAGCGGAGTAGCAAGGGCGGTGGATTGCAGGATGAGGGTGATGGTGTGTGTACGCGGGCCTGAGGTGGGGGCTGCAATGAGCCTTCACGGACAGAAAGCGAAGGAACAGCAAGTTCTGAGCCCCTGGGCCGTTGGGGGAGCCCGCTGTGGCCATGACTGGACTTCTCTCTCTCCCTCTTCCCTACCCACTCTCATAACCCTCTTATCCCATGATTCCTTTCTGCCTATCTCTGCTCAGCTGTCACCCTGGGATCTCTCAGTACACTGGAGGCCCCCAAGGCAAGGTCACTCCACCCTCTAACAAACCCACACTGCCTTTCTCAGCCACACTACTACAGTGCTTTGACTCAGAGACTTTTGGTTTTTGTTTGTGTATTTATTTGTTTTGGAGCCATACCCAGCCATACTCAATGGTTACTCCTGACTCTACTCTCAGGAATTACTCCTGGCAGTGCTCAGGGGACCATATGGGATGCCGGGTGATAGAACCAGGCCAACTCTTGTGCAAGGCTATCACTCTGGGCACTGTACCATCACTCCAACCCCAGTCAGGGAACATTTTTTGATCCAAAATGAACACAAGAACTTTTTCTTTTCCCCAGAAGGACAAAGGACTTTTTGTGTCAGCTTGCCCAAATATTTGGCCAAATATTTGGATGCTTCTGAGGGGATATTTTTTATGCCACAAAGAACTTGGATCTTTGAGGACAGTAGATGGCTCTCCATTGTGTGGATGGGCCTGGTCCAATCAGTGGAAGGCCTGTGTAGACCAGATGAATGAGTGCTCCTTAACAGGAAGGAGGACTCCCACAGAACCCGCCTGCCAGCAATCCCGGCTGTAATCCCGGCTATAATTCAGGTATAATCCCTATACCTGAGATAGCTCCTTCTGTTGCTGTTTGACAAACACATCAGTAATAAGCCAGTGAGAGCACAGAACACTAATACTATTCTATTCCCCAAAGTTAGGATAGATAACAGTGATCGAGGGCTAACAAGCAACAAATAAACACATGCTAGGCTGAAAAATAGGACAGAAAGCAAATGGACAAAAGCAGGGAGGGATGAGATAAGCATTTTCTAAGGAGCCCTGATCTAAGCGCACCCTCTATAGCCTCTGCTTAAAAAAACTAAAAAATGTAGAATGAGAAAAATAGTATAGGGGTTTGTGCACTTGCCTTATATGCAGTCAACTCTAGTTCTGTTCCCAGCACCGTAACACTATCAGGAGTGATAACTGAGCACAAATCCAGGAGAAACCCTCAAGCAGTATCAATTGTGGCTCCCTAAACTCCCCCTCCACAACCCCTTTCCCCTCAAAATAAAAAGTCATCTCTGGGTCAGGAGATGACTACGATAGTAAAGTACAATCCTAATGTGTGCAGGTGCTGAGTTCCATCCCTAACACCACATGATCCGCCACCCCACACCTGCACAGGCCTGCCATGTATGGCCCCAGTGATCCACAGCTCCACCAGGTATGGCTCTGATTAAAAGACAACCTCCCAAATATGAACTTTTTAATTGCATATCTCTGTAATTGTAAAAATAAAAAATTTAAAAAAAAGACAACCCTCCCCTGATAGGTGTGATTTGACTTCTGAAAAGTCTACAGGAAGAATTTCATTCCACAGCAGTATCTGGATTTGGGTACACTGAGGGGACTTCAGCAGTGTTTTGCCTTTCTGGAAGTTGCAATCTAGGGAAGGATTTGAGCATTAAAGAAAGTTACAAATAAATGCATATTATGAAATCTGCTGAACTCCATTGGCCAATGAGCCAGTCAGAAGTCAGAAAAAGCATCTCTGAAAAAGGCACTTTTTTATATTGTTAATTAATGTTTGAAATGTAAATTCATTTTGATTGGCTGGGTGTGTAGAACAGATTGGAGAGTTACTTTGGAGCCAGACCATAAGGATTGATGTTCTCATTTCACTTCCCTCTGGATAGAGGGAAACCTGTATTTGTTTGCCTTCTCATCCTAGGCTTGTTGCCTTTCAAGCAGAGATTCTTGCTTACAAGGAGACAGAGTTCTTGGAATCTTAAACTTAAAAATGAAGAGTTGAGGAGGACAGTGCAGGCAGGGCTAAATATCTGGGTTTTTGGGGGGAAAGCAGGCGTGGTCCAAGACCACCAGGAGTGACTCCTGAGCCACATGTATTGCCTGAGCACTGCCAGATGGGACCCCAAAATAAGACAAAACAAAACAAAAACTTACTTGGGGGTCCTGCCTTTTTCTTTTTTCTTTCTTTTCTTTCTTTCTTTCTTTCTTTCTTTCTTTTCTTTCTTTCTTTCTTTCTTTCTTTCTTTCTTTCTTTCTTTCTTTCTTTCTTTCTTTCTTTCTTTCTTCTTTCCTTTCTTTCTTTCTTTCCTTCCTTCCTTCCTTCCTCCCTTCCTCCCTCCCTCCCTCCCTCCCTCCCTCCCTCCTTCCTTCCTTTCCTTCCTTCCTTCCTTCCTTCCTTCCTTCTTTCTTTCTTCTTTCTTTCTTTCTTTCTTTCTTTCCTTTCTTTCTTTCTTTCTTTCTTTCTTTCTTTCTTTCTTTCTTTCTTTCTTTCTTTCTTTCTTTCTTTCTTTCTTTCTTTCTTTCTTTCTTTCTTTCTCTCTCTCTTTCTTTCTTTCTTTCTTGTCATTATTTCTTTAATTTTACTTTTATGAAAGATGGTGTGTTGGATCACGCCCAGTGCTGCTCAGTTACCATGCCTGGTGGTGCTGGAGGACATTATGCAGCACCCAGATTTGAACTAGGGTAGTGGATACCACCACAGGTTGGGTAAATGCCTTCACTTTTGCACTATCTCTCAGTCCTCATTCTAATCATTCATAATTATTCCAACTTGGCTTCTAAAGATTCTCCAAAGCCTGAAAATGTTTCATCTGTTCTGCTCAGACACCCAGGTGGAGGGTGTGTGAATTTCGCACACCTGGGAATTTCATGCTGGCTCCATGCAGAAAAGGAGTTTCCAAAAGAGGTCTAGGACCTTCTGAGTCCTTCCCTTGACTGCCACAAATGGAAAATAAAATGGCTTATATACATAGCCTAAAAATATTTATCTTTTTCTAATATTTCTTTGTCAAAGTATCAGGTCTCAGTACTATTTGTGGTAGAAATTTCCAGTTGGACTTTGGGAATCTCTGCAAAAGTCATTCCCAGATCAATTAAACTGAAATCCTTCATCTCAAACATGTCTCAGTGAAGCAGAGTCGAGTTTTACTACTAGACCCGTAAGTGACATCGGCATCCCCACCTGAATGTGGTAATGCTTTACATCTCTATTCCACATTTAGAAAAGTGGGGAACTAAATTATGCTAAAGATTATAGCATCATAAAGGATGGAGTGTGCAAGAAGCGTTGAGGGTGTCTGTGTCCATACCTCTTCTCCCTCATCACTGTCCCCAGGAGACAAACACCTCACCATTACACTAGTTGGTGTATTTGATACAAGGAGCATAAGACTTTTGTCAAAACTGTGAATCAGGGATGCTGTCTCGCTTTGCCAAGGCATCGAAAATCAGATGGGCTGGACATATAATGCGATTTGGAGACAACCGCTGGACTAGAACCATTACCGACTGGATCCCACGTAATGTCAAAAGATCACGTGGCCGCCCACCTACAAGATGGTCAGACTTCCTTGTCAAGACCCTGAAGGAACGGTTTGAGGCTCTTCATATTCCTGAATCAACCAGATGCCATTGGGCTACATTGGCACGTGATAGGGTCCAATGGAAATGTTACTGGCGCCCGCTCGAGCAAATCGATGAATAACGGGATTCAAGTGATCAAGTGATCAAGTGATCAAGTGGGTTCCCTCTGATTTTTTAGTAGCAATGATTCAGAAAGGAAGATGGAACATCACCAGGAAGGGAAAACAGGCTTCGGTGGGCAGCGTGATCTTTGTAGACCTTCATGGGACCTGGACAAGAGACAAAGTCTCTATGCCTCATCTTCCCAGGCAACTGGCACATATTTTGGGGATTTCAAATGAACATACAGTGGTACAGAACCTGCCCAAAGCAATGACTTCATGATTACATGATCATTGTTGCTGCTGCTACTTTCAACACTCTCAGCTTTAGGGCCAGTAGAGAAGAGTGTAGGGAGACAGGAGGGGTCTAAATCCCAGATTAGCCACACACTGTATGACCAGACGAAAGTCTCTGTATTTTTCTGTGTCCACTTTTGCTCATTCGTCAATGAGGAATGATCATAACACATCACCGATTTGCCTGGACAGTGACTGACACTGATTAGCCTTTCGCAACTGTATGTTTCAAGTACATACTTCAACTCCTGGGATCATTAAGGAGTCAGAGCTTGCAAAATAAGAAATACTGTGATCCAGGCAGAGACCAGACCCTTTCTAGTGTTTGAAAATAAAATTACACTTGGCTGATATAGAAAAACTGCTGCACCAAGTCAACTGTAAACTGAAGAGCATCGTGAATGTGGATATTCTGGAATGGCGCCAACAACAAAAGACCTCTTATACATACCTTTATAGTGAATTCGTCTCTATAAATATACATTTAGTTTGGGTCATATTACGAGTGCTCAATATGAAGCAATAGCATAGGAAATGGGAGACAATCTGGGACAAATAAAAGATGGATATGTTTAGAGTTTTAAATAAAATGACAAAAAAATTACAAGAGTACAAGCCATGTTTCTTACTAGTTTAGAAGAGCAACCAAGTTTATTTTTTTTCTATCCTCTTTTTCTCTTTCAGTAAAAGTTGAATTAAGCCCCATGAATAAAATAATTTTTGCCAGTGGAAAAAAATGACAAAAAATTAAATAATAGAAAATTTTCATATAAGCATATGCTTGTATACTTTCCCCATTGCTAACCAAGCTGAAAGCTCAGGAAACTGCTTGGTTGAGATAACGTAGGATAGAAAGCCTCACTTTCTCTTGATTAGGCCCTATATCCCCTCCCCAATCCATCACTGGCCTCTTGCATGCCAATCAATCTCTCCAAGCCTCAATTTCTTCGCTAGAGAAATGAGACATTATAAGAACCCAGCAATGGCTCATACTTTAAGATCTTAAGCATTAGCAAATGAGCAGTATGGTCTAGTTTTAGGGATACTTTTCCTAGATGTTCTGCTAAACAATCTCATGTTCTGCGAAATATTTTCTTAAATGGCAAGGAAGATTTTGCCATAAGACCTGCAAAGGAAAGGACACTGTGTCCATCGCAATATGTTTGGTTATGCTGCTGGAACAACAATCCCAGACATCTCAATGACTCTCAGTCACTCACTTCTGACTTTCTTTGCATTGCCTGTCAGTGAGAATCAGGCGCTTTCCCACTCCATGCTGTTTCTGAATCAAGACCAAAGCTTATGGAGCAGAGTCTAAGTCTCTCTCTTGCCATGGAAGTTCTTCTGAAAAAAAAGACACATCTCAATCTTAAATCTTAATCTGGCTCTTAAAATGATCCAGTGGAAGTTAAACATATATCTCGTGCCCACATTTTACTGACTGAAGCCAGATCACCTGGCTTCTCCTGACATCAGTAGAGAAGTAATGAATAATCACTGCAACCACAGGGAAAAGCATGGCAGGAAAACAAAATGGAATATCAGGAAACTAGTTCATCCTACTGGAGATGTCAGTGAAGAATCTCTCTGCTGATCTGGAATAAGACTGATCTTTCCAAGGAAAGATGCATCTCCACTTATTTGGTTAAGGGGGAGGTATCCAAACAGAATTGTTTAGGACCAAATACACAAATAGAAGTGCACTTCTAGGAATACGCTGGCTTGGAAAGCAATTTCTTTTCCTTGATGTTTGGTGAAAAATAATATTTATTATTAATTTAATATTTAATGCCAATAAATATGAGGGAGATCAAGAAAAGGGGAGCTGCTGGGGATGAGGAGAGAGATTGGGAACTGGGGAAACCCAGTTTTGGAGAGATGATACCATTTTCTGCAGCTCCAGGCAGTTCCAGATAATGACTACGTGCAAGCAGAATGTGAATGCAAAGGATGCCAGCAAGTACATAAAAGGCAGAGGAAGAAGGATCAACATGTTTTGCTGCCATTTCCAGGAAAGCGATGGTGTCCCCAGCAGTCTCCCACAGTAGATGACCAGAAAAAAAAAAGCAAACACAAATAACACTCATTGAAAATCTGAGTCGTGACTACTGTGTTTCTCAGCACATCCTCCCCTCAAATCCTGGCTGCAAACCAGCCCAGCCACTTGAAGCAGCATTGGCAGCTTGCTCACTCTTGGCACTGGGTACGCGTGGCAGCTGGATGGCTTGTAGTCAGTGTAGTTTTGCAGCTGGTGGTGGTAGCAATTGGCAAAAACTAACTGTCCAGATGGGCATTAAATTTTCTTTAATGTTTATAATATGTCAAAAGAGAATAATCCTATGTCAAAGTAGCTTAGAAGAACTTTTACTCAGGAGCTTATAGAAATTCCTCTTTGACAAGATGGAGGTGGCATTATTTCAAACACATATGGGAATCTTCATTCCTGAAATTTTTTTAGAGGACCCCTTCACTATGGAATCTCCTTTGGCTGCAAGGGGTTGGGGCTGTCTCCAACCTATTCTTTTTCAGGTTTCCCACAATTTGTTGATCATTAACAAACAGTTAGCAGTCTGAGTATAGGATTCGAGATAAGGGTCCAAAATGAAAATAACACTCTCTCCTGAAATGTTTATGACCCTCCAAGGGACTGCCATTATTCAGGCAATGTCATAAAATTAGGAGTAGAGTAATAACTATGTTTTATAGAACCAAGGACATCAGAAAAAAAAACATTTTAGACCTATAAAATAAAGAAGGGATTAATACCTAGAATATGTGCATGTGTGTGTGTTAATTGTTATCAGCTAACAAGAAAAATAAGCCAACGTTCTATTTTTAGGGATGTGTTTAGGGTACAATATCACCATCTTCACTGTGTCACTGTCTTCCCGTTCATCATCGATTTGCTCGAGCGGGCACCAGTAATATCTCCATATGACCTGTCTCATGCAAGTAGAGCCCAAGGGCACCTGCTTGCTCCAGGAACATAAAGAGCCTCAAACCATTCCATCAATCATGGAAATGAGGTCTATAATTGTTACTGGTATTTGGCATATCAAATACGACACGGGTAGCTTGCCAGGCTCTGCCGTGCAGGTAGCATACTCTTGTAGTCATCTCAAAATCCAGCATTTATTGATGAACCGTGCGGCAGGGTACAATATACATTTCATAAAAAATAGTCAGATGGTCTGTACATTATGAAATGATAATCAACATCATTATTGATCAAAGAAAAGCAAAATATCAATTCTCATCAAACATACTGGGGACAAACTAAGGATCATCACCATCAAGGGCAGTGAGCTTGTGAGGAAAAGACTCACCCATTTCATACTCTGCTGAACGGGGTAGGCAAAGAAACAAACAGCAAGACAATACTGGGGGATCATTTCTCAGGGACTATACATTTAAAAATCAGAAAATTCTTTTCTATCTTTGAAGAAATTGTATTGAGGCACCGTGATTTACAAAGATATTCAGAGTTGAGTTTCAGGCGTTGAGCTCTAACACCATCACCAGTATCAGCTTTTCTCCAACAATGTCCCAGGTTTTTCTTTCACTTTGCAGCCTGCTTTTATGACAGGCACATTTTAAATTTAGTTGTTGTAGTTGTGTGTTTCAATTTTGTAGATTCTACCAAGCAGATATATAGATATACCACAGCTCCACAGTGCCAATGTTTCTGAGGCCCCCTTCCCTTGTTATCTCCCATCTATCTTTTATTTCCTCCCATAGGTTTTTTTCTTTCCCTATCCTTGTCAATTCTATAATTTACAGACAAGAGTAATCTAATCCCCAGCTTTTGATACCATGCATTCCCTTGTCCTGTTATTCTATAACCATAGAGAAGTGCTATCATCCTGCATTTATTTTTCTGATTTACTTCACCTAACATGATATCCTCCAGTTTCATAATATCCTCCAGTTTGCAGTAAATCCTTTATTGCCACTTTTGCCAATCCCTAAGTATAAAAATCTACATTTTTAAAAGCATTAAAAATGAACACAGAAGTATGTGAAGTATAATTCACCGTAGCAGTATAACTCCATGTATGGCCCTTGGACCAGGAGCATTGACTTTCTCTAACAACTTGCACAAATGTTTGAAATCTGGTATGGAGTGGGGCCAGAAGATGGCTGAGCATGGTCCTGGCAACTCTACTCTCTACGACCCACTCACAGTATAGATGGTGGATTTCAGTCCTGTGACACCTCAGTGAAAGTTCCGCCCACCAAACCAATTGAGAGCAATAATGTGACCACCTGCCAGCGAGCATGTGAGTGAACATTGCACTACCCATGTGTAAGCACCATAACCAAACATGTGTGTCAATTTGGCCATCCCAACAACAACATCAACAGAGGGAAGGGAAGGGGGAAGAAATAAAGAGGTTATCCTGTCCCAGAATTGCTGAATCAGAGTATATGAGAAAAGGGACCAAAGATTGTTTTTAACAAGCCCCATTTGAAGCTTCTGATTCTTATTAGGCTTGAGAATGACTGTGTCTAGCACTGTTTATAATGAAGGTAAATGGGAGAGTTAAGAGATAACTCACGGAGATGGAGCATTAGTTTTGTATGCAGGATGCCCAGGTTTGATCCCTGGTACCACATATTCCCCTTAGCATTACCAGGATTGACCCCAGAACAGTTATCCAGAAGTAGCATTCAAATATATGTTACTGGATTTGGCATATCAAACACGCATCGGACAGCTTGCCAGGCTCTGCCATGCGAGCGCTATATAATAGGGTCCAATGGAAATGTTACTGGTGCCCGCTCGAGCAAATCGATGAATAACGGGATTCAAGCATTCAAACACAACAGAAAGAAAGAAAGGAAGGAAGGAAGGAAGGAAGGAAGGAAGGAAGGAAGGAAGGAAGGAAGGAAGGAAGGAAGGAAGGAAGGAAGGAAGGAAGGAAGGAAGGAAGGAAGGAAGGAAGGAAGGAAGGAAGGAAGGAAGGAAGGAGGAGGAGAGGAGAGGGAGGAAGGAAGGAAGGAAGGAAGGAAAGGGAGGGAGGGAGGGAGGAAGGAGGGAGGAAGGAAGGAGGGAGGAAGGAAGGAAGGAAGGAAGGAAGGAAGGAAGGAAGGAAGGAACGGAGGGAAAAGAGAGGCATATGCATAGTACATGTCCCACAGTGCTTGCCTTGAGTGTGGTCCATTCTGGTTGTTCTATCCTGGCACCACATATTTTTCCCTAAGCACCACCAAGAATCATCATCAAACAGTCAGAATTAAGCCTTGACCACTTTTAGGTGTGTCCCACAAATCTAACCCTCCATGAAAAAGTAAAGAAGGAAAACGGAAACAGTATAAAGTCCATCACATAGCATGCCTTATTTGTATTTTACAATTTGAACGTATCACAAAGCCAACAAGACCAAATGTACACTATATTAGTTGTTTTATATTTTCATATACATATTTAATATAACATATTATATATATATATATATATGTATATATACATATATATATATATATATATGTTATATGTATTCAGCCAAACATGTGGAGTAAACACATCCATTATCAGTGGTTATGCTGGGAAGAATATTGGAACTGAGAATACAGACGGTCAAAAAAAAAAAAGAAAACTATAGGGCTTTTGAGGGAACCGGGACGTTGGTGGTGGGAGATGGGCACTGGTGGAGGGATGGGTGCTGGAACACTGTGTGACCAAAACCCAAATATGAACTTTTTAATTGTATATCTTTGTAATTGTAAAAATAAAAAAATTTAAAAAAAACAAAGAAAACTATAGGACTTTTGTTTTATTTTTTTGTCATTTTCTCTTTTGCAAGAGGTGCTGAATGCCATGCTGTTGTGCACTACGTTGCAGCCAGAAGACCTGCATTCTATACCCCTCAGGGCACCCACCAGTTGTCCGTCTAGGCCTTCTTATAGTTTTTCAATTGTGCCCTTTTTGCATGAGAAATTTGTATGCACCTCTGGGTAAATAGGCATACACAATAGGTGTACGAATCAAACAATTACCAATGTTTCATTTATGAAATAAATGTCATAAAGACATTTATTTTACTGGAGCTCCAGAGTCCATTACGTGACCCACAGCTGCTTCTTACTGCTGGGAACTACAACAAGTGTCAGTCTCCCCAGACATCCATTACCCAACCTGTTAAACCAGACATGTTTAGTTAATCCCAAAATGTTTTCACTCAACTTTATCATGCTGTGATTTTTTTTGCCTGAAAATCTAAATCTTACCAGTGAAATTAAGAGAAAGAGGCATCTCTGTGTGCCTTGAGCAGCTAGTTAATGATTATTTCCACATGTCATCTTAAGACAAATGACTGATATGCATTCACTCTGTTTAAATATAATTGTTGTTATTAGAAAATGCTCTACTTTTAAAGTAAAATTTAGGGGCCTGATAAAACAAATTGCTCCTGGAGGCCCAGGTTTGATTTAACAGCTAAAAGTATCTGCCTTGCAGACATGGAATTGAGAGCTTGAGCTTCATGTGGTCGATGCAACTCCACTATCTGGTATCCCAAGCACCACAGTAGAGAGTGGGGCCCCCAGTGAGTACTGCAAATAAACGGTGTGTGACCATGTGGCTCACAGCACAGCCGGCCTGGAGATCATTATACGAGATTGTGCACAAGCATTGCATCTGAAATAGCACAGCCTGTTGGCAGAAGGTAGATCTGAGGATATGCAAAGGAAGGTCTGATGGATACTGCCTGCTAACAGATACACGGGGTCTTCTGGCAGACTGTCTCCCAATAGTATGTAGAATTCCCTAGTGAGACTATTAATCAAGCTGCAGTTACACAGACAAGGCTATCCTAGGTCATTTCTCTGCACATTTCCTTGTTGGCTATAACTAGCCCAAGATGGAGTCTAATGGACAATGCTTAAAGTTAGGCAGAAAACAGGTTTTTCTTGTTCTTCTGTCTGACATGTCCTTGCCATCATGATGGGCTAGTCCTGGAGGCTGCATTAGCAAGTGTAATGCGTTCTTTTGTTCATCTCATCTTACCTAGATAGCACCCCCTGCAGGTTTTTGGTTCCTGGTTGTCTCCTTCCTATTATTCCTAAATCCTATGCAATGAATGGGACTGTCTTTGTAAGTAAACCATGCAAACTTTAAGCTGGATTGCCCTTTGGGACGATGGGACAAGAGAGTTGGGGTCCTTGTGGAGGTGGTCAGTCAGCTTAAGTCAGTCAGCTCAAGTCAGTCAAGTCAGTCAGCTCAGGTCAATCAGCTCTCTTCCGTTAGCTGCGGTCAATCAGCTGTCAACATGAGAGCTGCTGCCCCTCTGGCTGGTGATCATTAAAAATATTAATGGATATACGCCGTGTTCCTGGAGTCTCATCTCTGTGCCTCCAACCCAACAGGACATTCCTGCTTCAGCGGCCCCTGTCCTGCACCACCACTGAGGGTGTGAGTACCAACACACTCACACCTAAACTCAGCTTAGGTGTGAGCCAAGTCAGGACAACAGCAAAAGGGATAGGGATATACAGGATGGGGGGCGGGCAATAACTCCAGGCCCCAAAGAAATTACTCCAAGGCTCCGATTTAAGTGAATTTTAAGGATCCTGGTACCAGTAGCTTCAGTGTGTGAACACAAAAGAGACAGGACTGCCCCATCCTCACAGAATGTATTGGCTCAGACGGTAATCACGCATGTGGTGAGTATGTAAATATACTGGGCACGTAATTGGTGTCAGATTGAAGAGCTATAGTGATAGGCAGTATCCTGTTCCCATTCTAACTGAATAACTAGAGAACAGTGTCAATCATTCTCTATTTCTTCAAATTTATATATCACCTAAAAAAGAAAAAAGACATGAAAAAGACATGTAGCTTGTATCACATACGAATCTGCCTTGGTCTTGACTGAAATAAAAAGAAATCTAAATAATCCAGGACTCCATGCGGACTGATAGAAGAATCATCATTAAATAAGAATTAAAAGGGAAACAAGATGTGTACTAAAAAGCACAGCTAATTACAAAGTTCAATCAACTTTGCCCCATAAGACAAAATCCTGCTCTCTTGATCAAATGCAGCATTCAGTCATAGCAATGAACCAGAAAGAACTGTAGAGACCATTAGCAGCCCTGTCATTTTATAACCAGTTAATGATAAATTTGGAAGCAGAATCCAGTTTTCCTGTCTCTTAGGCCCAGGGCTCCTTCCAGCATGTACATAGAGCAAACACAAATGTCTTTGGCACCTTGAATACAAGTGGAGGCATCAGCCCAATTTTACAAGGCAACTCTCTAAAATAAAAAATTCATAAAACATTGAACTAAATGCTTTTCACTGTTTTCTCTAAAGTCAATTTTAAAAAAATATTTATGGGGGAAACATTCTTTTTTGAAATATAAATATATCACGAGGTCTAATGGATGGTATTTAAAGAAAACAAAAAATTCTACTGAAGCCATATCAAATTGAAAAGGAATATAGGAATATATATATTTATATATAATTTTAGTGCATCTAGTAGTGGGTATAATGGAGGCCTTTTTATACTTATCATTTTTCCCTGCCACTAAAACAAGAGTGGGTTTCTAACTGTCCATGTGCTTGTCCATCTTTCCCTGTCCTCCTTATGACCCTGGAGGTGACTTCCACAAAGGGTTCTCTTGCCTACAGGTTTCTACTGCACAGCCCGGGGGACTGAGGCAGGAGAAACCAGTATCTGGAGAATAAAGAGAAAGTTGGGGTGCCCTTTTCTTCCCCAGCACCTATTTCTGTGACCCTTCCTCTCTCCAACCTGAATATCCAGCTGCTCCTCTTCCAAGGCTCTGAGCTCTGGGACCCCAGCATCAGAGGTCCCTGAATCCCTCACCACCATCCCTCTTTTGGTGGTCTTGACTCAGCTCACACCTCTAGAACTAGTCCCTGCATGAAATAGTTTTCAGTGGCTTCTATAAATAGACCATCAATTTCCTGCCAAGGCCCTCGGGGCTCCCTGCAGAGTGTAATCAGTAGTCTGGAGTTCTCTGGGAATACTGGGAGGAAGCCACAGATGGTAGGGAGGTCCTGTGCCATCCTGAATCAATCCTGGCCAGCCTGGGATTCGAGTCTGCCTCTATGCACACTCTGTCTCTGCCTGCCCTGGACCTGAGCTACCGGGAGGTTCTATTCACCTACAAAGGGACTGAGGCTCCGCCACAGGCATAGGTCCTCGGGATCAGAGGGGAATAGAAGCTCTGCGTCCACGGCCAGTGCGGTGCTGCTTGTCAGTGAAGCAGTGGAGGCACCATTTATTTGTCCTTGTGTGACTCACAAACCCACCCAGTGAGTCTGCACCATTCCACTGTCCTTCTATGTTGCCCCACACACACACACACACACACACACACACACACACACAACACACACACACACACACACACACACACTGAATTTGGGCAAGGAAGGAAAATGACACTGACTTGATGCCAACTGTGACCTGGAAATCATATTTTGTCTTCACCATCCGTAACAAGGACAGGCTCCTGAGCCCACCAGGAGGGAAACGTGGTCTCTCCAGATTCTTCCTCTCTATGCTTCACGAGCACTGCTCCATCCTGATTCAGGTCTGGGCATTTTCTGTGCCCTCCACATGGGACATGGGCAGAAGGGCTCCCTTGGGCGGGCCGACTCCCTCAAACTTCAGGTCTTAGCCTTCTTCCGTTCCTCAGGTCTAAAGCATCACTCACTTGATTTCCTTTCCAGCTTTTTTAATTATTCCTTAATTTTTATGTTTAATGCTTTTCTTTCACCTACTAAAATCACTAAAATAGGAACTCCAGGAGAATTGAAACTTGGGGGGTTGAGGGTTGTTCTCATCACCCCAGTATTTAGTACCTTTCTTTTTTTAATATTTTATTATACCACGGTGTGACATACAATTACAAAGATGTTCATGTTTGGGTTTCAGTAATACAGTGTTCCAGCACCCATCCCTCCACCAGTGCCAATTTCCCAACACCAATGTCCCTTGATTCCCTCCGCTCTCCCCCTGCCTGCATCTATGGCAGGCACTTTTACCTCTTCTCTCTCTCTCTCTCTCTCTCTCTCTCTCTCTCTCTCTCTCTCTCTCTCTCTCTCTCTCTTTCTTCTCTTACACATTGTGGCTTGCAATACATAATTTAGAGGTTATCATGTATATCCCTTTGCCTCTATTCAATGCTCAGTTCTAGGCTGGTATTATCATTTCCAACGATTATTAGCACACTGTCACCTTCTCTGTCTTACCTAACCTTTGACTTCCACATACTTGCGGTTGATTCAACATATTGACAAGACCTGATCCATGTTTAGTACCCTTCTTGATCCATAGTAATAGCACTGATATATACTTGACGGATGACTCAAAAAGTGAGAGAGCCTTGAAAATGTCACTCCCAGTTGTGTGATTATTATACATGATTTGACCTTCAGGTACCTTCTTTCCAGGAATGACAAAATGATCTGCTGGACATATTACATAATACATTGTAATGTTATATATCATTGCACACTTGTATAAAATAACACATTGAATCTTTTAAGTTATATATGAAAATCAAGTGAGATCTTTTCTAAGGCTATACTCAGCAATGCTCAGGGCCTACTCCTGGCTCCACACCCAGGAATTACTTCTGATAGTGCTCAGGAAGACCACATGTGGATTGAATCCAGGAAAATTTATTGTGCTAGGGATTAAACTAGGGCTATCCACGAGTAAGTTAAGTGCCCTGCACACTGTACTATACAGCCTTTAATTCCTTTTATTTTTCCTTACTGGCCAGCCCTTACTTCAGCTTTGCACACAGGGATCACTACTAGTGGGGCCCAGGGCTCAAGGGGTGCCAGGGATCAAACCTGGGTCAGCAGCATGCAATGCAAGTACCCTACCATTGTACTATTGCTCCAGCCCTGTTAATATCATTTAGACAGGTGACATAAAAGTTGCACAATGCATTTTCAACACAAGAAAGTGTTCTGGAAAGGAAGAGGCAACAGAGGCACTTCCTAATATATCTGCTTCTAAGAAACAGCACATCAATGTCTTTGAAATAAAAGTGCTTTTAAGGGCCTATCTATTGTAAGTCACCACAGTTATGGAGACATCTGAAGAGATAACAGTACCTTCACTGGTGAGGCAGAGCATACCTCACAGAAAAATCAGGCTCAGAGACCAGACTCTGTTTTCCTGGGTTTGGAAAATTCACAATCTCTCCTGGCAAAAGAATAAAATTACTATTTATACCAAGTCATATACAGAGCATCAAATAATGAGAAAGATTTCTATCCTTATGCTGTAAAACCAATTTGAGAAACAAAGGATAAGGTGGAAGAGGCTGAAACCTTCCTGCATTAAATACATTAATGGAGTCCCACCCACTTAGACTCAGAGACTTCAGGAGAAGCACCGATGTCCTGCCAGCCTCCATCCAGCTGCTTCTCAACTTAGTACTCTGCACACATCCAGTTCCCTGGTCTCCAACCTTTCTGGGACAACCATCCAAGAACAGGAAAATCTGAAGACCTGAACATGGAGAATAGTCCTTAAGAAAAAAAAAATGAACATAATACTGAGATGGAAGAAGCAAAAGCTCAAAATTTCTGGCATTTATGACTTCAAGGATTTGTGGTCAAACTAGAGAAATCTGATCCCAAAAGACCTGGCTTTAGGGGGCCCCCCTCTCTCTCACTAATCCATTCAGCCACTTGGATTATCCCAAGTCCGAGTCAGTGCTTACACTCCTGGCTCAGTTTCCGCAGGGCCTTAGAGTCCCATACATCTACCGGTGTCAAATATCCATAACACAGATCAATAGACCATATTCTTACTACTTTCCATCATGTAGACCTACTTTCTGGGTAATCTGGGATGTGGAGACAGATTTTATTGTCATTAAGCACTCAAGAGAGGTGCCCACTTTTAGGGACCAGCAGACTCTGCCTGCTATTTATTTCAGTCGAGATAAATGCTGTAGATGCTTTATGTAAATTGTCACCTGTAGACCTAGACCTATACAGCTAGACCAAATTTATTTTGTGACAGCTCTGTGGGCATGTGTGGCCCTGTGCCAGGCACACCAGCTCTTTCCTCCCTCACTGCTGTTTTCCACCTTCCCCAAACTAGTGTTTAGACTTTCACAGACCTATCTTTGAGACCTAGTTAGAGCTCTAAGTCATGGTGAACGTTTCTCAGGTCCTGTAAGCATAGCGAGTGTTAGTGCCACTCATTTTAAACAGTCCACACCTGATGTCCTTTCCCTTTCTCAACACCCAGATCAACAAGGCTTGGGCCCCAAATATTCAATAGCAAAAGCATCAAATAACAGCCCAAGAAATGTCGAAAAGGTAATGAGACCACTCTAATATATACTAATATTATATATGTACATGCTAATACTATATATACTAATATATACTAGAGTATATGTATAATACTTTAAGCACGTCAAAATATATTTGTTCAAACCCATGGAATATACACTAACAAGTGTGTATCCTAATGCAAACTGGGAATTTGGGTGATAATGATGCATCATTGGGTTCCTTAATGTAGCAAATGTACCACATTGGTGCCAGATGTTGATTGTGGGGAAGCTGTGGGTGTCTGGAGGCAAAGGTATGTGGGAAATCTGTGATTTTTCACACAGTTCCATGGCAAATATAAAAGAGAATTAAAAAAATAGTATCTATTAAAAATAATAACTAGAATTTTTACTGCACTCTTTTGAAAGGAGACTAAAAGAAAATCCCACTCTAAATGACAACCACATGGTTTCTGTTCTGTCTTCCAGAGCCATTAGTGTGCTTTAGTCCTCTGCAACACTGGCCTCTTCTTATTCTCTATCTTATTTATTCATTTTTCTACTAACAGTTCCTCACACCCCACCACCGCCACCACCACCACCAAATTCACACAGAGCAACAATTTTTTTTTATTTTTAGTCACTGTAATTTCACTTTTATTGCAATTTTCTTCCAGTCCCCCTTTCTCCTTTATCCAATTACTGATAACCCAAACTTATCTGCACATATCTGGGCAGGTACAGAGAATGACAAACCTTTCTTAAAATGCTGAGTAGCTGGAAAGGTTGTTAATGCAATCAGGTACATTGTCCATTTAAAACTGCACAGGGTATACAATGCTTTGATTTTGAAACAACACAATTTTGGCAATATTAAGAGCATTTATAAACAAATTTCGAACAATGTTTATCACACACACACAAATAAACTTTTGTTGTATGACCTAACTTTAGGAGGAATAAATTGCCAACTGAAATACCCAACAACCATGACTCTATCCTTCCTCCATGATCTAATGAATAGAACCCCACCCCCATCCTCTTGCAGCAATAGATAAAAATTCCATGAGGGCTTTGAGATTTAATTCTGATTAAGTGGGAAAGAATATCATTCTACCTAATTTTCTTTCCAATATATAATATTATATTAAAATCACAACATATTAATTTATAGCCCTAATATAAAATTCAATCTTTTATTTTCTACTTAAATATTCATATTTCCCAAAGAAGGAAAACAGTGCTTTTTTTTTAAGTATATGTGACCCTGAATTGAAGCGTTAACTTGATGGTTAATGATGCGTCTGCTAAGTGTGCAGATCGTAAAGGAAGTACTTACTATTGTTCAATATGTCCTATTTAATTGCTCTATTATTGAATAAGAATCCCTAAAGAATTTTCACTTCCAGCAATAGTTTATGCCTTTCTTTTTGGTGTCTAGACAATAATGATTTACTGAAATGTGTGGGGGAACAACACAAGCAAAGATCTTACAAATATTTACTATGTATAGTCATTGGCGCAGGGTGGGAAGGGGAGAAAAAGCAATATTGCACATTTCTAGGAAGTATCTGGGTTAAAACAATTTTTACATAAGTAGGATCTAGTGGTGCAAAACCCAGTGTAAAGTGCTATACTTTGTTGAGATGACAATGTCAGGGTCAAAGGTGTGATGCTTCACTGGTTTTCCCTAAAAAAATTTGAAATACAGAGCCAATTTTTAAATTCTTTTGTTTTTATTGTCACAACTTGTCATGCCTATGGGCTACTCCTTGTTCTGTGCTCAGGAGTGACCCCTGATAGTACTCAGACTATGCTAAGCAGTGCTAGAGGCTTGAACCAGGGTCTCCTATATTCAAGGCAAGTGCCTTACCTCCATTACTATCTCTCTGGCACCATGAACTAAAAATGATTTTTAAGAAGCAAAATTTCTTTATAATGACATACTTTCCCACATGAGGCACCATGTTTTCTGTAAGTATTTTGAATAAGCTTGTCTGCTTCAGTTTCCAGAGAGCCTGAGAAGCTCAGCAAAAGCCCTTGGAGCTTGGTGTTTCGTTCAACTTCCAAATCCTTCATGTCAGAACTACCAAGACTTCTACTTGAATTGATCAAAATTCTATTTGCTACTGCTTAGCTAAAATTAACATTCACCAGCTAGTATTAGTTTAACGGCAAGACAATTAAAAAACACCATCAATTAGCTTAATCATCCAGTTTGTAAAAATTCCTTGATAAGTACTGCACAAATATAATTAAATATAATTTCAATGAATTAAAATGACAAAAACAAAGGAATTTCTCAACTAACTGACAACAATAATTGTTTTCATTTGTCTAGAAACATACATATGTAATTTCTGATCTATTTCCTATACTTGAAGCAAGCCAAGATGCACAGTATGGGGGCCTGTGTTCCATTTGTTTCCAGATCTTGGCTATTATAAATAGTGTTGCTCTGAACATAGGTATTCACAAGTCTTTTTGGATTACTATGTTTGTGTTCATGGGGCAGGGGCTGGTTATATCTGTGAAAAATGAGAAATCTACTTTGATTATTAATGGCTGAAGTTCCAGTGTTCCTTATCTGTGTAGCATATGTTTGGTTATTGAACTGGAGGGTGAGGATGAGAATGATGTGCAGTATAAACGTTTGCCCTTCCAGAAAGGAAAGACCTCAATGACTTGACTTGGTGAGCATTTAACAGCAACAAGGGAAATACTTTCCATGTCCTTTTTACAAACTCTGAACACTCTAATTTGTCCACCGATGGAGGGACACTGCTCAGGGGCCTTACAGGCAAAGTTCCCGTCATGATTCCCAAGACTCCAGAGTGACTTCACCAGCCCTTCTGGTTCCCACTTGTACATGCGTTTATGATGCTTCTATTTTGAGTGAGCTTATATAGATTCACTTTTCCACCTTTCCCACCTATACTTTGAATGTTAGCCCTTGTAACTCTGGATCAAGCCAGGTAGAGGCTCCAGAGGAAACTGAAATAAGGGAGAGTAAGATGAGGTTATTTCTTCCCCAGCTCCTGTTGGCAGGTTATATAGTAGCTTGGCTCCCATCCACTGCTCCATTGAGGGCTTTTCTTCCTTTTGGACACTCAGCTCCTGTGACAGTAAGTGCTCTAGTCCCTTGCTTCTTCAGGGTCCCTGGGTCCTAAGTTGAAGACATTAACTCTTTTCTCTCAATTTACCTAAGCCTCAGTACCACCTGCACAAAGGTTCTCTTCATTAAACTCCACTTGATTGCCTGTTTAGTGTGATCCGTCTGTTTCCTGCCAGGAGCCTGAGCCATCCTCTCAAACCAGCAAAATGACGATTAACCTTCTTTCAAGCTACCTAGCTTCTACCTCTCCTCTGGAGTTTGTTTCAGTTTTTTGTCATGTCTCAACGTCAGGCTAATGCATTCCTCACAGATATGACCCATTTGATTTATTTTCAACCAACAATCTGCAGCTCACACTTTACTCTGATTCTGCCTCTTTTCCATTTCTTCAGCATGCAATACAGTTAGTAATATCCTTTACTTACCTCACTGCAACTCATTCCTGTGTTTGGATGAATATAAAGCCACTCAATAAAGGCCTTCCAGGGATTATGTCTTCACTCCTTCCCTTTAAGAGAGGTAGGAGTACAAGACCCTCAAGTCTTATAAGATCTCATAGCATCTGAGATGGAGTGAGAAGAAAACAGCAGGTAATTTTTTGGGGTCTCAGTCATATATTGTTCCAGCACCCATCCCTTCACCAGGGCCCCTTTCCCACCACCAATGTCCCCACATTCCCACTCTCCCAGCTCCAGAACAGGCATTACTTCCTTTGCTCCCTTTCTCTCTGTCTCTGCCCGTCTCTCCTTCATCTTCCCCAATCCTTATTATATACCATGTGACATATAGAATTACAAGGATGTTCATAATTGGGTCCCTAAAATACAGTGTTCCAGAATCCATCCCTCCACCAGTGCCAATTCCCACCACCCAATTCCCAAACACACCCACCCAAACCCTGCCTGCCCCCATTGCAGGCACATTTTACTATCTATCTCTTTGTCTATGTCCCTGTATTTCCCAATCTCTCTTCTATTACACTTTATGGCTTGTCCTATGGATACTAATAATGTATGACGTCTCTATCTGATTATTTAATGGGAGTTCTAGTGTGACATCATAATTCCTCATTCCCCATAACCTCTCCAGTTTGATGCAGATAGAATGATCGTTGAAGTGTACAAGTGAGAAAGATCCTGAAAGGACCTGATGCTAAAATACATTGAGTCAAAGATTAAACCGCGGTGGCAGAGCCGCCACGCGCCACAGCAGGTAATTTAGACCGATCTTCCCTAGTGGTGATGTGAAAACTGTCATTTAAAAGTAACTTATGAGCTAGCATCTAACAGTAGGTGGGAAAGCTTGCACTCAAAGCCAGAATTTCCCCTACAACATTTTTTGTTGCTTCTGATCACATCTTTAGTATCTTTGTGCTTACTTATTAGCAAAAACTTCACCCCCATAATGGAATCCTTAATAAATTCCTTCCCTTTTAAAAGTACCATGTATTAGTCTTTCCTAGTGAAATATAAATTTCCTAAGCCCATCTGAGCTGTTACCTATTCAGTTATTACTTCCGCATCTAACGGTTTTAAAATTAACCACCCTGACAAAAACTAGATTCTATTCTTTCCTGGCATATCTGGGAAGAGGGAATAGAGCCCTTTGCTTCTTTGCTTCAATACTCACAGATATATTCAGGCTCACACAAAAAGTATTCTGGCCATTGTCTGCAGCTTCACTCAGAGTTACATGCTGAATAGAAAAGGGATCACCTACCCATGTTTAAAATATTCATAATTATGCACCATGTCCGACAAGGAGCACCTGGCTGTTAGCAAAGGTACACAGAGGGAAGCTGCATGGGGCATGAGCTGTTACTCTGCCAGAGAATCCAGCCCCAGGGGCGGCAGGCACTGAAGTCCTGAATATTCAGTCCAAATAGAAGTCTGCAGAGCATGCACCTCCTGAGAAGCCTACGTTCCCTCAATACTTTGAGTGCTGTGTGTCAGGAATCCGCTTTCCATGGTGAATGGATCCCTTGCTCTGACAAGGAATGAGAGCATCAAAGTCAGTCGCCTGAGATTTCACAAGACATTAATGCTAAGATTAACACTTTATTACTCCATTCAGTTTAGCCACATAAGTCAACCATGGGACAACAGAGAACATGAAAACAATGGAGAGCCATGGCCTAGGACGTGACCCGAAACACTGCAGTGTGGGTTTCAGACAATGAGTTACTCACCCCTTCCTATATTAGACACCTCATTTCATGCAACACTTTTATTACATTAAAGGAGGCTTCACATAAAAATGCTAGCAGCAGTCAGTTGACTCATGGAATTGAGAACTGTGCATTAGCTGCCAATTTAAATTAATTTTGCTTCTTGAACCATGAAAAATAGTTCTTTGAACAAGAATTCATGATAAATACACATGTGTAAAAGGCCTTTAATCATAATTATTTTAAATGCATAAAACAGGGTTTAAGACTCTCAGCCTCATTAATTTCTTATAAAGAACAGAAACAAATGGTAAATGAGAAAAGTATAAGTCATAATTTGAATGTATTATGCATGGTCATTTAGCTCATTAAATGAAAAGACTCTTTGTAAACTCTGGGCTACAGAACATTTCTGCATTACCCAACAACAGGGAGCAATGGTACAATGTTCTTGGGGAGAACCAGTTTTATTTCATTTTGATCTTTAAAAAAGGGTTAATTTAAAATTTGATAAAGCAGAATTAGAATAATAAAAGCATTTTATAACTCTTTGGATCACCTCTTTAGGAGCACTTAACTCTCGCTTTCCCTCCAGAGGACCATAAAACAGGGGCTTGTTCTCGAGTTGTGGCTCAGAGTTGGATCTGCTAAATACTAACGGGACTGACTCCACTAGGAAGTGTGTTCTGTATTTATAAATACAAGCCATGAACACCTCCCACGTCATTATCTGAATGATAGCAGTCATTCCTTGCTCTCCAACACCCATATGTCGTATCAAGATCCCCAATATTTCTGTTACTATGATCAATAGATCATTCATTCAGATTGGCAAACTGTCACCACCAAAGTGATGTTCTTTAGGACATCTGGATGATCGAGCACCCTTCAGATTACTTTGTAAGAGGTGAGGGAAGGAGAGTTAACATAGTACTAGATGTGTACTGTTAGATGTGTTGGGGAACTCTGCCGGGGTCCCCGACAGTGTCGGGACAGAGGTTCTCTTCCACCTCCGAGGGCGCCGGGAGAACAGATGAAAACTAACAAGTCCGGTGCAGTTCCAGAAAGGCTTTTAATAGTACAAAAGCTCTTCCACAGCACTCCAATATAATGAACAAACTTTAGCTCTGGCCCAAACTTAAGACCATACAAAAGAGCCTAAGTCTCCCACCAAAGAGAGAGGATGTCACCCGAGCTGAGTCCTACCCAGAAGAAGGAGCAAAAGGCCAAAGAGCAAAAGCCAAAAGCCAAAAGCCGCAGAAGCCAAAAGCTGAAGGCTGAGGAACCAAAAGGCAAAAGGTGAAGGGGCCTCAAGTCAGCCCCTTATATACACCAAAGTAATCCAACCGGGAGGGGCATGTCAACAAAGAACTCTAAACAGAGTGTAGTGCCACACCCTATTGCAGGTATAAACAAAGATTTATACCTTATAATCCCAAGATTATCTCTTATGTAAAACACTGGAGAGAGAGGGGCTGATATAAAGTAATACATCTTAACTTCATGAGCTTCATGTAATCTAGATGGTACCCACAAGGTCCTTCTTATTATTATCTGCACCAGGGTGATTCTGAGTATCTTGTTCTCGTGTACTGAAAGGGTCACTCTCGCCTGCTTAGAGCAAACTAGTATGATCCTTCCTATAGTCTTCCTATAGTCTCAGCGTAGCCAGGGGGTGGTAGTCTCCTGGTAAATTCTAACTGTCCCACGTTGGGTGCAGTGGGTATAAAAGAGGAGCTGTGCCCAATCTAGAAAACATAGAAGTCTTAGTAGATGTATAAGTCAGAAGTTATTCAATCAAGGTTACTTCTGTAAGTGCCACACCCTCTAGCAGTGTTTACATAGAAGAGAGGTCTCATTAGAATGAACCTTGGCTTAAATAAGATTAAGCTGGGAGTGGGCAAAACAACAAAATTCTCAGAATAGCTAAACCTGTCCTCCAACAGATGTGTATTGTTGTCTGTCCCATATGAATGTAATCAACTTCTGTTTCTCATTCTTAATGAAAATAGTAATAGACCCTGTTGGAGTACACAGGGCACCCCCTACAAAACCCGGAGCAGGGTATAGGGATCCCCTTCTTCCCCAGGGGAATGACAGCCAGTGGATGGAGAAAGAAACGAATATCCAGCAAAGTTTCAAAAAAGGCTTTACTCACACTTGTTCTGGTATACAATTTAGTAACAGGAAAACCCCAGACTTTAGGTTCCTCACTGGACCCTGACCACATGTAGATTTAGAATCCTAGGCCTAGATGGATGCTACCACATGGTAAGGCCCAACAGGGAAGAGGAGAGAAGAGCAGAGGCAGAGGGCAAAGAGGAAGAAGAGAGAAAAAGGCGTGGAAGAAAGCAGGTTACAGCTTCTATAACTTTTCAACCCAGACTAGCCCATATCAACAGAAAGCAGTTAGGGTTAGTCCCCCTCAGGTAACCTCCCAGGACCTCACCTAGTCCCATTCAAATGTTAATATCACCCCAGCCAAGGCTGCAGGTCCTTGGTTTTCCACCAGGCCCTATGTAGATGGGGGAAAGGGCATGTATCTGTACCATGGGTATTCTACTGCCAAGTATATATTTCTCCAAGCCTTCACAAGACTCTCGTCCTTACTTAGTAGTTGTTTTGTAAACTAGCCTTTAGACTTATTAGAGAGCCACGCTTGCTTGCTTGCTTGGAGGCAAACAGCATTTCTCTCGTCTCTAATTATAACTAGATTATACTTAGAGATCCTATGTGGCCAGGTAAATATACTGGTAAGATATATCTAGTCTCACGATGATTGTAGTAGCATGAGAGAAAATATTTATACCAGCTAACATAGAATACATGGTAAGATATATTGCCAAATAAAGTCACAGATCCAAACTGTTTTCTGCCCCTTATCTATAAAGTGGCCTGCAGGAGGTAACTCCAAGCAAGATACAGAGGCTCTGGGCAGCAGTGTACTGCAACAGGACCCACTTTCAGGATCCATGATGCACGCTGTGTAGGAATAATCACTGAATCTATTTGTCAGCTCAGTTGAGGATGTGACATAGTAATTGCCACATCAGGTTACTCTCTGAGCCAGATTGCTATCTTCCTTATTGTGTGGACAGGTCTTTTGGATTTCTTCTCATTTTGTGTTTTCTCTCTTATCACTTTATCCTATACTTCTCTTGTTTGCCGGATTTAACTTTATTGGTTGTCCACAAAGTAAGAGAACTGGTAAAAATTCTGAAGGATAGACATTGTATTACCAAATGCAGGCTTTTGTGGTGTTTTTAATCAAGAAAGTAGGGCAATGTTGCTCTTAACAGGAAGAAGTAGACAATATTTACAATTCAAAATCAAGATCAAGGAAATTGGAGCTTAGAGTCTTTAATGTATAACTCTCTGTTTCCCTTTTTTGCAATGCTTGAAATTCATGCTGTCCCATCCAGGGCCCTAGCCTTGACCTAATAGACTTTCAGGGGTCGAAACTTTCACTTTCTCTGAAGATAAATTATCCTTCCATAGATTTATGGCCTAGAATTTTTAGTTTTGGATTATAGAAGACAAGATTCTTTTTATATCCCTAAAGAGTTCTGCTGACCATCACATTATCTCTTATATTGAATATTCATCACATTTTCATTGTCTTTATACAATGCATGAAGTTGGATTCAGCAACATCCATTCAACACCATCACACTCATAAGTATGTTCCTTAGAATAACACAAACCTGAGTGAGGTACTTAAAAGTGTCTTTTCTCCTACTATTAGTCCACCCCTCATCATCACTGACAGAGTTGTAATACTAGTCAACAACACTGAGAGTCATAATAGTAGAGAATGCTAGAACTTTCAGTACTTTATCTAGGACAATAAGAGTTTTCCCATTTTGTCACCTGGCCAGAGAATATTAAAGCTCCAAAATCACATTTCATTGTCAGATTTCTTTCTTTTTTTTTTCTTATTGAATTTATTTATTTATTTATTTATTTATTTTAATGTTTCAACAAATATTTATTCTGTGCAGGTGAATAGCAGCAGACAAATAAAACTTCCAGAGGTAACTTTTTCCTCTATTAGTAAATCTTGCCAGAAGTAACAGAAATGTCACCCAAATCATTCTGCAAGTCATGAATATAAAACCCCCTCAAAACAGTCTTTTTCAAAACAAATTGTTTGTACAACACAACCATGCTTCATTGTCAGATTTCTTAAGCCAATGCGGATCCCAATTGTCTTAGGTCCAAATGTCCAACAAACAGATTCTGAGATTTCAATTCCTATTGTGAAGGAAGTTGATTGGAAAATTGCTTTCAAGAATAGTACCTGTAAAACCATTAACAAGGTAAAATCAGGCAGAAAGAAAAGTTGAAAGCAACATTGCTGTCACAAAGACCTTAGTGGATGTGGGGGAAGCTGGAACTCGGCTCTCCCCAGACTCAGCTGACCATGGGGCTCCCAGGAGGACAGATGGGTTTTGGAGTGAGCCCATCACCTCTGGGGGGTCCCAGAAGCAGCCGAATGAGACTCGCCCACCACACTAGCCGCCACCTTTGCTGTCTGAACTCTGGGATGCTACCTCAAGACCAGATTAACAGAGCAAAAACCAGTTCGAGCCCAGGTAGGCAGCTCCTAGAAGCGGGAATCACTGGGAATTCATCATATGGAGCCAGGGGGGTCGGCCCTTCCCCCTCCATTTTGTCAAGCCTGGTGGCACCGCCCAGGAGATGTCCTGGGGCGACCAGCCATAGCATGCAGTCTCAAACGTTGCTGGAGAAGCTGGAACTCGGCTCTCCCCAGGCTCAGCTGACCATGGGGCTCCCAGGAGGACAGATGGGTTTTTGGGAGTGGGCCCATCACCTCTGGGGGTCCCAGAAGCAGCCGGATGAGACTCGCCCCACCTCACTAGCCGCCACCTTCGCTGTCTAGTTGATGACCATGAGGCCGCTAAGCCGTGCGGCCACTCGCGCACGTGGTCCATCAAACTAGTGGAAACAGTTATGTCCTTTAATGCGCTGCATTCTACGATGTGTAGGAAAGTTAGGTGGGAGGGAGAGATAGAGAGGAGAGAAAAGACATACAGAACTCGCCAAGTAGTTGAGGTGTGGGAGGGGGAGGGAGGTGGGGAAATTGGTTATGGGAGATGGGTTCGGGTGGAGGGATGGGTGTTGGAACACTGTAGAACCAAAACTCTACATAAGCATCTTGCAATTGTATGTCTAAAAGTGGTGTAATAAAATTTGGGGGAAAATAAAAAAAATAAAAATAAATAAGTAAAAAAAAGACCTTAGTGGATGGACTGAAGTAGAAAAAGTACTTCAGAGCTGGGCAAAATTGAGGCAAGGGAAAGTGAGTGTAAACTTGAGTGGTTAGGCAAAGGGATGTAGCCATTTGGGAAATGAGTGGTTTTGTTCTGAACCAACTTCAGCCTGTGACCCTACCCTTTGCACAGATAAGACCTCTTAAGGCAAAAAAGTAAAATTAATTTTCTTTTGCACACATAGATCTCGGGCAAACTAAATCTGAAATTTGAATTCAAATGTGATGAGTTTAAGCTCTATTATTCCTTGCACTAAACCCTATTGCTCAAAATAGTACAGATCATCTCTGATTTTTCTCCCATCAGATTTCCTCATCTGGGGGCATTTCAGTTTTGCTTCCATTCTTTCTGAGGAGTTTTGATAGTTCCTGGTGAGGGACAGGGTGGACACTAGCAGTTGGGCTCTGCCACCACAGGGCAGCACCTGACTTCTTTATCTCATCCCAGTGTCCGTGCTCATGTATTTTTTCTTTTGGGGTCACACCCAGCAATGCTCAGAGGTTATTCCTGGCTCTGCACTCAGGAATTACTCCTGGCGGTATTTGGGGAACCATATGAGTGCCAGAGAATCGAACCCAGGTCGGCCGCATGCAAGGCAAATGCCTTACCTGTAGCACTACCGCTCCAGCCCCTGTGCTCATCCTTTTAAGTTGTTCAGAGTAAAGGTAGCATTGAGTAAAACCTCCTCAGCCTCAACTCCCTGCCCCCTTTCCACTTTCTACCTAGAAAATGCAGAAAGTAACTGGAAAAGGAGAGATGGAGAGAAGGAGAAAGCAACTGGAATAGAGGGACATTCGAGGGCCTGACAGGAGCTGGGTTCAGTACCAGTCTCTTCTTAACCTTTCTCATTTGCCCTTCACAACAATCCCATAAAACAACGGCTATTTTCTGTTTTTAAAGAAAGCAAGGTTTATAATATGTTAACCATAGCAGGATCTGTTTTAGGTGGCCATGACCCTTAAATTCTGATATCTGTAGAGAAGTCAGAAGCTAATCTTGCCCAAAGAAGCTTAACTTTTAGGGTCATGTTTATGATGTAAATATAGCACAACTACAGACTTCTATCCCATGCTCTAATGCCAATTGGATTGGCACCTTTGACCTCTTCCCTGGGGTTTGTGGTAAGGGTGGGGGAGGAGGGTTGGAGAGAATTCATAAAGGATGAGACAAAAACACAGAAGGAGACACACACACACACATGAACATGAATTTTCCAAGCCTCCAGGGTCACTGGGCAGTCATTGGTGGACTCACAGGCAGACCATTTATTCAGTGTGACACCGCTCCTCCACCAGGCTCCCAATAAGTGAGCCATTGTTTACACTGACAGAGATATTAAGAATAGTTAGAAGCACATTAACTATTAGGAATAGTTAGTAAGCACTTTAATAATAAGTATAGGAAAAGCGGGAGACTGGCTATTTCACATAGCCAATCACAGACACCCTTACAGTCCTGACATGGCCTTAAAGTCCTGACATGGCCTATTCTATATTTGCCCATGTTGTCTTCTATAGCTGAAAGATCCTTAACTGTTTTATCCTATGCTTGTGTGAGCACAAGTTTGCAGCAACAGATATTTATCGTCTATAATTTTTGCTAGTCTGTTCTTTCCTCAGTGCATTTTTACAAACTCATCCTTTTTATATTCTAAGACCTAAACTGTTTTACCCAAGAAAATATCTCAACCTTGAGGTTTTTTTTGTTAGCGGAACAATTTCCCACAATGCATGGCTCATGTTCCCCAAACATCTCAAAACATTATTCTCACTTTTATGCTATACTGCATTCACATTGTAAAATGCAACATCCTGATAGTGCTGACCTTAATAGCCAAGGACAATGGGCAAGGATTCTGCTTGTTATCCAGTGGTATATCATCCTCAGCCTGAGATGTTTACTGTGCAATGTGGGGTTTAATTAATCATCTGGACCTTAAGGATGCAACCTGAATCCTCTCTTACATTACAAAAACTACACACAAGTCAAGAGTTGACTAGACCAAGGGATTTATTGGAGTGAAAACAAAATATTCCAAGACTGAAGCTGCTGTAGATTCAAGGTAGACCCATTCCAACAGTTGATTTCAGATATTGATTCTAGTGGTGCCATACACAAACACCTAAAGGGTATATAAAATTTAAAGATTTTGTTATTATACTTGAGCTCTCTAGAAAAGCAGAACCAGAGGTTATAATATCAGAACCAAAGGTGATGATATATATATACACATGCATATGTATATATGCATATTTATATGTATATGCACATATACAGATATGATGAGAGCTTGGCAACTCCCAAATCTGTAAGGCTGGTTAGCAAGACACCCAGGAGTAGCTGAGTCTGAAGTTCAAGTTTGGAGACAGTCTGGCTACCAGGAATTCCTGTCTGACAAGGAAAGTCAATTTTCTAATTTTTTGGGGGGTCACACCAGGCAATACTCAGGGGTTACTTTTAGCTCTGCACTCAGGAATTACTCCTGGCTGTGCTCGGGAACCATATGGGATGCTGAGGATCAAACCCAGGTCAGCCACGTGCAAGACAAATGCCCTACCCATTGGACTATCGCTTCAGTCTCAGGCCAATTTTTTTCTATGACATTTTCTTCAACTGTTTGAGTGAGATTCACTCATACTTTAGACGATAATCTGCTTTATTCAAAGTGTACTGATGTAACTGTTATTCTCATTTGAAAATGATCTTCACAAAAACATTAAGAAAAATGTTTTCCCAAGCTTGACACAAACATGTATTACACTCATATATGTAGTACAATCATATAATATGGTTTCCTGGGGAGAACGGAACAGTCCCAAAGCAGATTCAAAATGTCCTAAGAGAATATTAAAATGCACTGCCTTGCAGAGGATGGGGTTGGGTGTCAAAGGGATGGGGCAAAGGTTTGGGTTCCACATAGATGGAAGGGCTTACATGGCTTAATCTTCAGTCACTTCAGTCAAGGACTGAAGGAGGCCACATGTGGGATCCCTCACCAAAAATGACCAGAGGTGTGGTACAAGAAGGAAGGATTGGTGAAGAAGTCAACATCCCCACAGTAAAAAGGTGCCTCCAGCCTTTATAACAAAAGGGAAAGTCATATTTTACTTCATGTAATGGATGAAAAAATGTGATGATAGCCAAGAATAAGAAATATCAATGAAAGAATATTTAAACCCTACTGGATTAAAACTTCAGACCCCAGTCACTCATATTGACCTTTAAGGTCACCACCATATACACTATCAAATAGAATAACATTGGATACACATTGAGTTTTTTGGAGTGTGGATGAATTTCTGAATTTCTTGATTCAGAAACTAGACATTATCTTCCTACCATTAATGACTGTTGTTTTTCCCATATTGTGATCACATGTGAAAGAGCAACTACCTAAAAGTATATTTCTAGGTGATAGGGAATAAAAGTTAGGAACACAGTAGAGTGCAGACAAAAAAAAAGACAATCTCTACCTGTGGGATTACACACAAAGCTCCCATATAGCCATTAATTTTTTTCAGAGAATCTTTTGAGGTAAAAGACCCATGTCAAAATTCAGTGCCTTCATATTCAAAAGAGCAAGAACAACAAGTGCTGGCGTGGATGTGGGGAAAAGGGGACACTCATCCATTGTTGGTGGGAATGCCGGCTGGTACAGCCTTTCTGGAAAACAATATGGACTTTCCTCCAAAGACTAGAAATTGAACTCCCATTTGACCCAGCCATACCACTCCTGGGAATCTACTCTGGGAAACCAAAAATACGCAGCGGAAAGCACCATCCCTACTTTTATATTCATAGCAGCATTATTCACAATAGCCAGAATCTGGAAGCGACCAGAGTGCCCGAAAATCGATGACTGGATAAAGAAGCTTTGGTACATCTACACAATGGAATACTATGCAGCTGTTAGGAAAAATGAAGTTATAAAATTTGCCTATAAATGGATGGACATGGAGAAGATTATGTTGAGCGAAATTAGCCAGAAGGAGAGAGACAGATACAGAATGACTGCATTTATTTGCATGGCATAAATATATATGTACATATTATGATACCAATATCCAAGGTCAAGTGAAACATATATCAGGAGGTCTTGTCAAAGGTGGAAATTATCACAAACGTGTGGGAGTCAGAGGTTAGGTAAGACAGAAAATGGAACAGGGTGCTAATAATTGTCGAGGGTACGAATGCCAACCTAGAACTGAGCATTAAATAGAGGCAAAAGGACACACATGACAACCTTTTAATGTATGTTCTGAAATCCATAGTCTGGAAGGGAAGGAAAAGAGAAAGAGAGAAAGGGAAAGAAATAAAGAACATGCCATGGAGGTGGGCTGGGGAAGGGGGAGGGAACCGGGGACATTGGTGGTGGGAGATGGGCACTGGTGGAGGGACGGGTGCTGGAACACTGTATGACCAAAACCCAAATATGAACTTTTTAATTGTATATCTTTTTTATTTGTATATCTCACGGTGGTATAATAAAATACTTAAAAAAAATAAAATTAAATTAAATTTAAAAAATTCAGTGTCTTGAAAAGAAAAAAGAAAAAAAATTCAGCTTCTTCCTTTCCAAGTGTCTAAGGGCACCTGAGAGAACTTTGGGTTCCTTTAAACCAGGATGAAACTTTAAATCTACTTTCTTAGGAGCCAAAATGGTGGTGAACTCAGCAAGCCTATAAATTAAGTCATGAGTCTTATTTTTCCCGGCAAAGCAACTTCAGAACGTACCATATAATTCTCCAGGCTTGACATACCTCGATTAAAAGGATGCCCACTGAGTGTGGGATTACAAAAAAGAAATTATAGATTTTCTAATAAATGTTTCAAACTGCCAAGAAAATTTGGTTCTCAGGATTTTTTTTTTCTGTTGTGGCTGAAAATAAACATGTTCACTGCTTTATAGCTTCCTGAAATGATGACATTCTGGTATAATTACAAATTCTTGTGACAGGAAAACAATATTCAGACTGTAATGACCTATGAAGTACATTTGCAATGGGTCAGGGTAGCCACTATGAGTGCACATATTACAAAGTAATCATCATGAGAGTTTTTGTTATGACGGAACACTTGGTCATGTACTTTCCCACCAGAGTGCAGAGGAAACCTTTGTTCAGCCTTCTGAGGTACCTTTTAAGTTCATGAGTGCAAAGATTGACAGTAAACCAAAGACAACATAATATTGCTTTTTGTTTATTCTATAAGAAAACAGCAACTGAAATATCCACCTACTATATTCAAATTAGAGTTACACAGAGAATATATTTTGTTTTTGTAAGCCGACTAAATTATTTATGTTTGTTTAAGCACAATTTCGATACCAGAACTGCAAAGTTGGAGTGAAATATAATTTCGAAGAGTTATTTACTTATCCCAAAGTATCTGAGTTTCCCAAATTTACTAGACAATTTTGTAAGTGTTCCAGCCAACTGTCTAGACTTGGGAGCCTCACTTCCTAGGAAAGATCATCCACCCACAGTATATACTCATTATTCCAATCTATCTTTCTCTCTGGAGCCAAACAGATGTTGCATCCCTTGGGCTCTGATCTACTCAAGAGATGACCTGCCAGCAGTTTTCTTTCATGGACTATACTGAGACTTGTGAACAATATCAGGGGATACTAGGCAATAATATAAGAACAGTCAGTCCTGGAAAATTGTGATTTGTATCCCAGGTAAGGGCAGGGAATTATGATGAAAAGTGGATGTTAAACAAGTAAATATACTTGCTGGATCTGTGGCTCAAGGAATAGTTTATATGAGTGCTAAGTGTGTAGAGTTTTCTCACTCTTAAGAGGGCTCTATATGGCATTTTCCCTTATAACCACCAGGTAAAGTCTATGAATAATACTAAGACTATATGTCAGGAGCGACTGTTACTCCATTTAACACTAGAATGGGGTTCCTCATGGCCAAGTAACTCTCAAACCATACTTTTGATTGAATTCCTGGGAAACTAATCCCACTGGGGCTCTAGGTTCTGTTTGATAGAAGATAAGTGAGGAGTGCTGCCAGATACTGTGCCAGAGCCAAAGGGTACAAGATTAGATAGAGCGAGTTTAAATGCAAAGCAATGCAGTAGAGCTATTGCCAACCCCTGGAGCTGGTACAGCAGGGGAGCGTTCCTGAACTTGGTCCTTTAAGAGAAAAAGACCAGGGCTTTACACATCTATCAACCAGTTATTGCCTGAAGCTGTAGGTCCTCCTCAGAAGGAAGAAGCACATCTTGGGCAAGACAGTTTTCTTGGCCTCAGGGAATTTTTAAAAAATTTTTGTTATACCATGTGAAATACACAATTACAAGGATGTTCATAATTGAGTCTCTGCCATACAGTGTTCCAACACCCATCCCTTCACCAGTGCCAAATTCCCAGTACCCATATCCCAAACACACCCCTTCCAAACCCTGCCTGCCCCTATTGCAGGCACACTTTATTCTCTATCTTTCTCTTTGTCTCTGTCCCTGTATTTCTCTCTCTCTCTCTTCTGTTACACTTTGTGGCTTGCCCTGCAGATATTAACAATGTATGATGTCTCTGTGTACATATTCAATAGTGAGTTCTAGTGTGACATCATAATTCCTCATTCCCCATAACTTCTCCAGTTTGTTGCAACTAGAATGATCATTACAGTATATAAGTGTGAAAGATCCTGGGAAGGACCTGGTGCTAAAATCCATTGTAGTCTAAGATTGTCGCACTGCTGCAAAGTGGCCGCGCACCAGTGCAGCTGTGGATCTGGAGTGCCTGTCTTCCGGCAGTTGGCTGTGGTGGCTGGGAGCTCAGGTCCACGCCTACCAACATGGAGTCTGAGGGAATAGGTGGAGGGGCTCAAATCCCGCTCCAAGTCTAGCCAGTGTGGCCGCCTGCATGCTGAGCAAGCTGTAGGAGCTATGTAGGACACGCCAAGGGGCTGACCAAACCTTTTACTGGCCCTGGAACTCCATGGGCTGCTCCACATGGGCCTCAGGGAAACTTTTGAAGAGAAACTTATTGGTAAATTGCCGTCAATCTATTATCTCAACAACTGGGGGTGCACTCCAGTACCCTCTATGCTATCAAAGAGCAAATCTGTAGCCAGAGAACAGAACATGCAGTACTCATGCCCAATTACCTAGATATACTGGAGATGCTTGACACAAAATTTAACAAGGACAACAAAATAATTAGAGTGCTCAATTGTATTTATCTGAATTAAAATTCAGATTGTCCAGACTTTGTAATGAAGAGGTAGGTATGCTGCTCACTACTCTTTGCTCCTTCATATTTGTTAAATTTGTTCTCTGTTGTTTCACTCCTCGCTTGGATAATGCAATAAGCATCTTGACAGAAACCAAAATCATTTGAATGGTTCTATATCACTGAATACTGTTGCACCCTCACAGACACTTAAGTTGTAATAACTTTTATGAAAAATATGATTTCAAATGCTGGATTTAGAGATTACTACAAGAGTATGCTACCCACACGGCAGAGCCTGGCAGAGCCTGGCAAGCTACCCGTGTCATATTTGATATGCCAAATACCAGTAACAATTATAGAACTCATTCCCATGACCTGATGGAATGGTTTGAGGCTCTTTATGTTCCTGGAGCAAGCAGGTGCCCTTGGGTTCTACTTGCATGAGACAGGACATATGGAGATATTACTGGTGCCCGCTCGAGTAAATCGATGAGACGGGAAGACAGTGATGTAGTGACAGTGATTATTTCAAATGGTACTCTCATATGGTGTGAGTTACTATTGAGAACAACTTGCATGACGGGGTTCATTGCTGTTTAATCTCTAAAGAAACAGTGATGTCGTTCAAGACAACTTTGTTTCACAACTCTGGTTGGGAGGTGTGGTACTATCTCAATTAGAATTTCAATAAGGTTTTGTTTGAGAGAAGTGAGGACAGAGTAGATAAGTTTATTTAAAAAATATTTTAAAGAGCTACATAGAAAATATTTCAAACTTGTTTAACATAAAACACCTAAACGCAAGCAAGAAACAATGGGTGTAAAAAACATATTTGTATCAAAGGTGATATACAAAAGAGATCATTTGTGACATACAAGTAAACATCACAATGAATTTTATAAAAGACATAACTAATATTCAAAATATTAACAGACAAGTTTAAAATATTAACAGGCATTTTCAACTAATATTCCTTCAAATCATACAATATTTATATCAATAAACTTATTATTAGAAATATGCAAAATAAGGTAACAATACAATTTTACACTACATGTATTAGAGTGTCAAGAACTGAAGAGAAGTATAACACTTATTCCTTATAAGGACCTGGAGGAAACATACTTGAACATGATACTAGGCATAAATGTAGCGTGGTATATTCCTTTTGGGAAGTAATATGGTAAATTCTACAAAGTTTTCAAATATGTAAAATATTCTTTGACCTTTTGATTTTAACCTTTTTAGAACCCATGCCATAGAAATGGAAACACCATGGGTAAGTGAAGACATCTGTATAATGATATGAATCGAAGCATAATTCATAGACGAGAAAAGGAAGCATGTTGGTTCATTCACTGAACCTACAAATGATGATCCATTCAAAATTTCATTCATAAGTAGCTATTAAAGGGAACAAACAAGAACTACTGCACAGCAGTTAGCTGGGGGAAGTTTTATGAAATCCGATTTATATTGTGTACCTGCATATTTAAGCCTATATATAACTATGAAAATGGAAGGGGATAAGAAAAGGATACAGACCATTTGTTAACATAGTTTATTGGATGGGAAAGAAAAAAAGAGAACAAGGATATGATAACCCAGCAAAAAGAAACAGAAATTTCAGTATGTGATATGATCAAATTATATACTTACATAAAGTTTTAAACCCACATGTGTATACATAAAAATTTAAAAAATACACAAACATAAACATCACCCACTGGATTATGATTGAAAAAACATGCCATTGAATTAAGACCCAGGGGAAAGACATCATAAAGCACCACAATTTAGTCACTATGGTAACTTGCAAAGTATTTCTGCAGAGCTGCTCTCACGGCTCCCACACGTACAATCAAAACAAATATGCTAAACACTAAAATTTAAAGAGAATTGGTCACTTTATGTGTTGTATTAACACATTTAATAGTGTCATTGTACATAATGAGAAATTTATGTTAAATCCATATATTATAATACAGTCAAGGCCATCTATTTTGGTTTACTTTGATGACTGGAGTTTCCAAAGGACTAATAGTATAAAGGAAAAAATTTGATGTTCTAGTGCAAGGTGACAAGAAGCACCACGAGAAACAGGCATCCGGCACAAAGGCGTCCTTTTCAAATATACGCACGCAGTGTATGCACATCTGTATATGCTATCAGATTTTTAAAAAACACATTTATAAAATGAATTAATTTTCATAATGGTTCTTATTAGATGATAACAGCATGCAGATAATAGAGTAGTAAATATTACAAATTTTGCCTTTTTCTCCTTATAATTTTATTCATAAAATATAATCTAAATAATTTTGTTTGAAAAGGAAAACCCTAAAAATAACCTTAAAGTGGTAGAAGATGGAATTCGAGGAAAATTATAAGTTATTTTTATATTTTGCTTAATGAACTGTTATCAAGTTTCACAAGTACCTAAAGTATAAATTCCCAAGGCAACTGTGTAATAATATACCATAAAATAATGGTTTTGCTGAATTTACAAATGATTGATACTAGATTTTGTTCATTTATTTATTCATCTAAATTTAGTGTTTGGACCACATTAGTCTACGCTCAAGCTTTACTCTTAATCATAATCAAAGATCATTCCAGGCAGGGCACAGAAGGACTGTATGCAATACCAGGAATGGATCTCCAGCAAGCACCTTACTCTATATTTCTGGCCCCAGTATTAGATTTTTATTTGTTTTGGGTCATACCCAGAAGTGCTCAGGGTTTACTCCTGGCTCTGTGCTCCACTCCTAGAGAGGCTCTAGGAACCGGGATGTCGGGGATTGAACCTGAGTAAGCCACAGGCAAGGTAAACACTCTACCTTCTGTTCTATCACTCTGGTCCCAATACTAGATTTTTTAAATACACTGAAATTTCTTTCTCATTACAGATTTCACTAAATCTGATAGTCCCTTTTAAAGGTCTGAAAGACCCTGTCTTTCTTCAATGTTTACCTCCTCCTTTTAGAAGTCTCAATAACTCCAGAGGACTGAGTTACTGGTAGTCACTATCCTTACACATCATTGGCACTGTCATGGGTGGTTTGCACTGCCTTCAAGTAGCTATTAGAAACTTGAGATCAGGGGCCAGAGAGATTGTACAGCAGGTAAGGCATTTGCTTTGGACGCATCATACCTGGGTTCAATTACCAGCATCCTATATGATTCCATGAGCACCACCTGGAGTAATTCCTAGGTGTGGAGCCAGAAATAACCCCTGAACATTGTCAGGTGTGACCCAAAAATCAAAAAGTTAAATAAAAAAAAGAAACTTGAGATTGAAAACCAAGGCTTGGTCATTTCTGGACCTTCACTATTGATTGCTTGCATGCCCCCCAGCACCCCAGAACAGCAGCACTTCTGTGCTCTTGCACGTGTATTCTAATCTATGCCATTTTAGTAATATGCGTTTTCTACCAAACTGATTGTGTTTTCATCTGGGGAGTTCTTATTTCTACAGTTCATTTGTGTCCAGCATAGAATTTATCTCCTTTTTGTGTCCATTCATTACTTTCCATTGCTGTTTAATTGCTCCATATGTGCCAAATGCATATCCAAAGCAAGATGCTAAACAGAATCCCAAGACTGTTTTTAAATATTTTCAAATATCTTCATATTCTTAAAAAATAATTTATAATCAATTCTAGTTAATAAACGTATTACCCCTGTCACTCGAGGTTCTTATTGTACTGTTACCTAGGCTGTTAAAGTTACAATTTTCTGAGTTGTATTAAATGGATGACTCAGGGAGCATGTACATAAACATGATCTGAAAATGCTTCCGGAATCGCACAATAGTCTGAGCAGTCCTGCGAAAAAAGATCAAATGTGTCTTTGTCTATCTCCTATACCTAGGATTCAAGTTTCTTTCTACCTCTGATCCTCATTGCCCAACGGAATATGTGAAATTAATATACCCAACTGCCTACAAGTATCTCTATGTCTTAACTTCCCTTGGAAACAATGCTCTGTTGGAAACAAAAATAATACATGAAGTTGAAAATGATAGTAAATTATCATTTAGATAATGATTAAAGGGCAAATATGGTTAGATATGATTAAAGGGCAAATAACCCAGTGCCTGATTTTTGTGTGGTCTTCAACAGAAATTCTCTGGGGTTAGTGCACATTATCTGGGGAATAAATGAGAGAGGAATATTTACTTGAGCAACCAACAGAAATATAAAACATATATTAATGTTCCACAATACAAATTAATTTAAATTAAACATGATAATACTTTACGTTTTATGCAGAACATTTTTTCCTTGTGAATCTTTATCACAAAACATTATCTACTCTTTAAAAATAGTTAGTTGAATACTAATTAAAGAGTAATTAAAACGCAAAGTCAATTTTTTATATTTATATGTATGCATTCATTTTAAGAATCAATGTCCAGAATTAAATGCACATCACACATGAATGAAGGGGAGCATCTAAACAGCTATTGGACTAGAATTCCTCTGAAGCATATGGCATTGACATCAAGAACCCAGAACCATTTGGGTCAAGACCTAAACCAGCTGTAATGTTAGTCTGCTAAAGAAGCAGAACAAATTCCCAGGTTGCATTAAACTTTGGTTTCTTTCCAGAGGTATTATTTTAACAGATACTCATTATATGTGTACTTTAGTTTGTTATCATTTTTCCTCTGCAAGGTTAGCTCAAACTGTTGGAGCAAAACCTCACAGAAAGGAGAAACATAACGAGTAACGATCTGTATCTCTAATTATTTCAGTTAAAGATCACTTTTCCATCCAATGATGTCAATCTGAATCAGAAAGGTGGATGCTGACACGTCTTAGAGGATAGAAATGCTTTAGACATCATCATTGAAAAAACATACACTTCCTAACTATATTATTTCAGATGAATAGTAACATGCTCATCTTAGGACTAGAGACTGGTAAAAGCGTTTAGGATTTGGCAAAATTTTAATATATTTCCAAGGCTACTTAAAGGAATTAGGTGTTTTTTACTCAAAACAAGGGGCTGGCTATATTAGCACAGACAAATCAGTATTCCAATAGCTGAAAATTCCAAAAGCACTGAGGCCAAAATAAACATTTTTCAATTGAGGGGAGAAAGCACTCATATATTACATGAATCAGTCATCCATGGGTCCAAACTTATTAGATATGAGCATGTTTTCAGTACTATGTGGTGGAAAATCTTGAACCTTTTTTTTTTCTTAAATTTTTTATTATACCACAGTGAAACATACAATTACAAAGGTGATCATAATTGGTTCTTGGTAATACAGTATACCAGCACCCAACCCTCCACCAGTGCCCCATTTCCACCACCAATGTACCCCACCCCCTCCCTGCCCACCCCCATGCTGCCTTAATAGCAGGTACCCCAGTTTCCTCTCTTTCTCTCTCTCTGTCTCTCTGTCTCTGCATCTCTCTGCCTCTTATTTTACACATTGTGGCTAGCCCTACAGGTATTTAGAGTTTATCACTTAAGTCTCTTTGTGTATATTCAATGGTGAGTCTTAATCTGCCATTACCATTTCCCACATTTAGTAAAACACTGGTATCTATTTATGTCGTATTAATGAATGCAGTCATTCTATATCTGTCCTTTTCCTTCTGACTAATTTCACTCAGCATGATAGTCTCCATGTCCCTCCATTTGCAGGTAAATTTCATAATGTCATCTTTTCTGACAGCCGCATAGTATTCCATAGTGTAGATGAACCACAGTTTCTTTAGCCAGTCCTCTGTTCTCGGGCATTTAGGTTGTTTCCAGATTCTAGCTATAGTGAATAGCGCAGAGATGAATAAAGAAGTACAGATAGTGTTTCTGCTATGTGTTTTTGGTCTCTCGGTATATTCCCAGGAGTGCTATTGCTGGATCAAATGGGAGCTCAATATCTAGTTTTCGGAGGAATGCCCATATTGTTTTCCAAAAGGGCTGGACCAGTCGGCACTCCCACCAACAGTGGATCAGAGTCCCTTTTTCCCCCACATCCACGCCAGCACTGGTTGTTCTTGCTGTTTTGGATGTGTGCCAGTCTCTGTGGGGTGAGATGGTACCTCATTGTTGTTTTGATTTGCATCTCCCTGATGATTAAAGATGAAGAACACTTTTTCATATGCCTTTTGGCCATTCGAATTTCTTCTTTTTTGGAAGCTTCTGTTCATTTCTTCTCCCCATTTTTTGATGGGATTGGCTGTTTTTTTCTTGTGGAGTGCTACCAGTGCCTGATATATCCTGGATATTAACCCCTTGTCAGATGGGTATTGGGTGAATATCCTTTCCCACTCTGTGGATTGTCTTTGTATCTTGGTCACCGTTTCTTTTGAGGTGCAGAAGCTTTTAGTTTTATATAATCCCATTTGTTTATCTTTGCTTCCATTTGCTTGGTCAGTGGTGTATCATCTTTAAAGATACTTTTCATTTCGATGTCGTAGAGCGTTTCTCCTATGTTTTCTTCGATGTACCTTATAGATTCATGTCTGATGTCCGAGATCTAGAATCCATTTTGATCTGACTTTTGTGCATGGCGTTAGAAGGAGGTCTAAGTTCATTTTTTACATGTAGCTGCCCAGTTTTCCCAGCACCATTTGTTGAAGAGGCTTTCTTTGCTCCACTTAATATTTTTTGCTCCTTTATCGAAGAAAAATCTTGAACCTTTTACTGAGGCCAATCAGCGGTTGGTAGTCATTTGCAGTTCTAATTTTTTCCCAGTAGACCTTTCAGTTCCCCTCATTCAATTAAGAACATTAGTATCTGTCACATTTTGAAGATATTTTAATAGTCCTTTCATGTTGCCATTTTTCCCTGGCATGTCAACCTTTTGGGAAGATGTAGGGGAGACTTTGCAGTCAGATAAAGCCACAGTCAAATCCTGGCTCCACCATTCAAAGTTACAAGGGTTTGAGGAAGTGCCTTAAATTTAGTAAAATATCAGAGGACAGGAAGTCATATAAATTTTGTTACTGACTACTACAAAATATCCAACTCTATGCCTGCCACCTAAGACATTCAATAAATGGTCAAGAATTTCTCTCCTTCCACAAGAAAAAACAGCCAACCCCATCAAAAAATGGGGAGAAGAAATGAACAGAAGCTTCCAAAAAGAAGAAATTTGAATGGCCAAAAGGCATATGAAAAAGTGCTCTTCATCTTTAATCATCAGGAAGATGCAAATCAAAACAACAATGAGGTACCATCTCACCCCACAGAGACTGGCACACATCCAAAACAGCAAGAACAACCCGTGCTGGCGTGGATGTGGGGAAAAAAGGACTCTCATCCACTGCTGGTGGGAGTGCCAACTGGTCCAGCCCTTTTGGAAAACAATATGGGCATTCCTCCGAAAACTAGATATTGAGCTCCCATTTGATCCAGCAATAGCACTCCTGGGAATATACCCAAGAGACCGAAAAACACATAGCAGAAACACACTATCTGTACTTCTTTATTCATCTCTGCGCTATTCACTATAGCTAGAATTTGGAAACAACCTAAATGCCCGAGAACAGAGGACTGGCTAAAGAAACTGTGGTTCATCTACACTCCGGAATACTATGCAGCTGTCAGACAAGATGAAATTATGAAATTTACCTGCAAATGGATGGACATGGAGACTATCATGCTGAGTGAAATTAGTCAGAAGGAAAAGGACAGATATAGAATGACTGCATTCATTAATAGGATATAAATAGATAACAGTGTTTTACTAAATATGGGAAATGGTAATGGCAGATTAAAACTCACCATTGAATATACACAAAGAGACTTAAGTGATAAACTCTAAATATCTGCAGGGCTAGCCACAATGTGTAAAAGAAGAGGGAGAGAGATGCAGAGACAGAGAGAGAGACAAGAGAGAGAGAAAGAGAAGAAACTGGGGTACCTGCTGTTGAGGCAGCCTGGGGGTGGGCGGGAGGGTGTGGGGTACACTGGTGGTGGAAATGGGGCACTGGTGGAGGGTTGGGTGCTGGTATACTGTATTACCAAGAACCAATTATGAACACTTTTGTAATTGTATGTCTCACGGTGGTATAATAAAAAAAACCAATGTTAATAAAAAAAAAAGAATTTCTCTCCCTTTGGTCTGCATATTCTTGTTAGGTATACCTTTTCCATTTGGCATGCTTTGTCAAACATGATCACTGAATACAAAGTGGAACGATAGAGGTTTTCTCCCAGTTTATCCTGGCTCTCCTAGCAACTGACCTTTCTTCACATAAGCACACGCTTTTCTTTCTGTCCTCTATTCAAGGAACATCATCAATAAAGCTGTCTCTCGCCATGTTCTCCAGATCTCTACTTTTTATTTCCTCCTTTCTTTCCTCTTATTGCTATGTGACACTCAGCACCATAAGAAATTTCAATGTCCCTCACCTATATGCTGACATAGTATTAGCCTATAGGCTAATACTAGAAAGCATACTCCCCCCAGGGCAGACACCTTTGTTCATTCTCGGCTCTATCTTAGTACATTGCTTAACCTGCAGTATCCTCAATAAATATCTGCTGAATAATTTAACGAAAAGAATAGCTACTTCGTTCTAGGTAATGATCTGAAACACCAGAAGACATGTTGCATTTCTCTAAGCCCCTGTGGAATCAGACACTTTGCTGACCTTCAGGCTAAAAAGAGGAGTCTGAGAAATGCTTGTCTCTGATCTGTAAGGGTACTCTCCATGTCCAATTGTCACCCCCAATTCGTTACTTATTTTAAAATGCCATCTGCCTTAATTTTAGCTTTTTAGGGGAAACTGAGAAAGTCTATAGAATTTTCTAATTCCACTAACTTTCAGGTGTCTCATAATTGCTGAGAATTGATGTTTGTGGGGGGTGGAAAACATGGTCCTCTAAATAACACAGCCCTCCAAAGTGCCTATCATAGAGGCAGGCTGGGGGAAGTGGGAGGAAATCAATGGACACTGGTGGTGGGAAATGAGCACTGGTGGAGGGATGGGTGCTGGAACATTGTATGACTGAAAACCAAACATGAACACATTTGTAATTGTATATCTCAGGGTGGTATAGTAAACAATTTAAAAATAAATAAATAAATTACATGGCGCTTTAAATTTTGATGATGCAGTCAATCTTTACATTGTGAGAAATGGTACACATGCTGAGACATAATATTTATTAATTCCAAAGATTGATGTTATAAAAGCGAAAAACAGAACTTATGTAAATGGCTTTGCTTTAAACTTTGTTAATGGGATTTTAAAAGGTTTTGACAAAATATCCTATTTCTGTCATTTAAAATTTCTGTGTAAATTCATCATGGTGACTATAAAAACAATGAAGATACCATAAAAATTCAAAGAAAAGTGGAATCTTACTGAATTGCTTAGAACAGTTGCAAGTTGTTATGTTCCTATGTCTCATATTAAATGATACATTTAATACCAGTTGTAATCAAAATATACACTATACACATTCAATAGACTTATTACCCTCAACTAAAGTATATTTCTCTAGAAAACACTACAATCACCAGAGTCAAAAAATATGTAGACCACATTTATAACACTTAATTGTATACTACTTAAAATTGACTTTATTGAATTACAATTAGGAGACTATTGACTTGGTAGATGTTGAGTGCACTGGTTTTAACTTTAAATAATCAACTCTAGATTGGTCAGTTATTTCTTCAAGTCGATGTCCAGATTTTAATGGATAATTGAATATTTCAGATCTCATACTCATAAGCTGATTAATTGTGATTGACACAGTCCTTGCCGCTAAAGTCTGGATCAATGGCAGACTTAACCTCTCTTAAAAAATTCGGCTAATGCAGGGTTTTTTTTTTGTTAAGTAGTATCTTTTCAAAGAAAACCTCAACTTACACCAAAAACCTCTTCTGGCTTAGAAAACAAGCAATAACTATTTTATAACCTTTTACATATCTAATCTTTTACAGAGTAAATTGTGTTAGATTGCAGGATTATATGCCTTAATCCAGCACTGACCAACTCAAATCTGTAATATATAAATATACAGAAAGACTCTATAATTTCTGAAGAACTGACACTGGACATTCCGGGGGAGGTAAAATGTAAAATAATTCTACATCTTATTTTATTAGGTTTTGAAGCATTACCATTACGAGAATTATTGATATAATATATATGATATAAACTATAGCATCATTTCTAATAAACATAGTACTGAATAATCATAAGATACATTTCCTGGCTGGAGCAACAGCACAGCAGGTAGGGCATTGCCTTGCACGCTGCCAACCTGGGTTCCATTCCTGGGACCCTTATAGTCCCAAAGCACTGACAGGAGTAATTCCTGAATGTAGAGCCAGGACACTCACCTGGCTTTTTGTCCACCCTGAGCATCGTTGGGTGGACAAAAAAAAATATATATATGTATATATATGCATATGTACATATGTATATATACATATATGTACTTCTAATTTCATTTTCAATCTGTGTTTATTAGCAAGAGTAGCAACTAAATCTTATTTGACTAAAACTGAAATTCAATAAGCTGGATGAATGAATCAATTATACTGCAGGTAAAATTCCACAAGATAAAGATGTATTTACTCTAAGAATGTAGAAAGTAGCATACTATACTGCCAGGGTAGGAATACCTGAAATCTCGTGCTTTTTAGTGCTTAAATTCTTTTTACATATAAATATATATTTACAAAAAAATTCACACACCCAAAATGCTATTTTAAAATCAAAGAAATCTGTTCTGAATCTCATTTTACTATTTAATAGAGCAGCTGAAAAATGACTTAAAGATGTGGCCATATGGTGTGAAAATCCAGAATCAAGGAAAGAATGAGATACTGTAAACATGTAAAAAGCAATAAAAGGAGGCAACTCCGGAGCTCAGTTAATGAAAAGCTGATGATGGAGACTGTCTTTTATTGATGACATTTGAGGACACTGACTCACTGGTGTTTTCCAAAACATGAATCCTGCATTTCAAGTGTTTGAAAGATTCAGCTAAGTCGCTTTCCCTCAGCCTGGGATTGTTTGCACAGAAAGACTCCACAGAATAAATTACTGAACCATCTAGCACAGCTCAATTAACTGAATGAAGCAGGGAGAGCAAAGATCCAATCTGGTAGCCACAGAACAGAACCTGGCATCATTTCTGTTTAGAGTCTATAAATGGATGGTGGGACATTTAAGCGGTCCTAAATTTTTTGGGCAGAAACAATAGAAAAGGTGCACAGGACTCAAACCAACACAATTCCGTCTCCTGGTGTTGCAAGCAAGTTAATCAACATAACTCCAAAACTCACAAAAATAATGGTGAAACACAAGAATCAATGCAACTCCAATCTAAAAGTAACAGCAAGTTCAGGCCAAAAACAAGTCCCCTGAATCAGCACTAGAGGCACCACACAAGTCACGCAGGAGTACCTAAAGAAAGGTAATATCCTTGAAGGAAAAGGAGAAGATCATCATCTACTGAGCTCCCCCAGAGTCCTACCTGGTAGTGAGAGGGGACTCTGATAGTGCTCTAGAAGTATCCACCTCCAGACTACCATGACATTATGGAGAAACAACACAGACCCCCAGCATGAGGACTGGATGAAGAAGAGTCTGAAGCCTCAACAAGGAATACCCACATACATAATCTCACTGATAAAGAATTCAGAGATGAAATAAGGATGTTTAATGAGCTCCAAGAAACAATGGGACAGACAGAAGATAAAATACAGAGGAAATGGGAGCAGAAATAAGAAAACTACAAACAGAAGTGTCATTAATAAAAAATTTGGTAGATAAAATGAAAAACTCATTGGGTGCTCTCAACAGTAGAATAACAACAACTTAAGACAAAGTAAGTGAGCTTGAAGATGAGCTGCAGAAAGAAAGGCAAGTGAGACACAGGTATCTGCCTTCTGGAATTATTTTTCTGTCTGTCTTTATGAGAAATTTTTGCATCTCCAACCTTGATCTCCATCCTCACAACATAACCTTAGTCAAACTTGCTGTTCCCAAGAACTTCCCAGGAGTTCCTTCTTTTAATTGAACCTCCTCACTGTAGCTCCACATTATGCAATGAGACTTTGAGTTGCTTGATAAATGATGGAAACATTTATGCCTATACCAAAGGATGTGTATTCTGACCCCACACACCTGGACTCTGAATTTGGTTATTTTGTATTTCAATGGATGTAGTGAAGACTTCTTGATGCCAGTCATTGAAATTACTAAAGTGAATAAAGCAGTCTCTGTTCTCAAAAAGCTCACAGTCTAGCAGGGAAAACAGTCTGGCAAACAAAATTCATCATAAATCAGTGAAATATGCCAGCTAAGGTGCGTAAAGTTCCCAGAGTGGACTTCCGAATTGGGTGTACTCTGGGTCTTGCCCTCTTCCAGTTTACTGGTGCCCACAGAGTAGTTTTAGATTTTAGTCCTTAGGAAACATGTGGATGTTTTAAAGGCGTTGGAGACATTTTTCTTGAATCCTTAAAAGTGAAACGTGTCCCCTCCCAGCCACCCCTTCCTCTTAATTCCAGTGTGTGGGTGGCCAAGAGAGATCAGAAGGGGACTGTGTGTTCTGAGGTTCACTTAGATTCTCTGCCCTATGGCACTCCCAAACCACTTGGTGACAAGACAACAATAAAGGAATAATGCTAACAAGCGTAGGGTTTGCTTACACATTAACAACTGACTATTGCCCTCAACCATACATAAGCCCACAGTCAAATAAGTTGGTAGCTGTGGAAGTTAGGAAAACCACATCTTTAAAGGCTGAAAGCCCCACATTGTACCAATGGCGTTTCCTTACAAATAGATGACATCCTTAGCAGTAACAAGTGCTGAAAACACCAAGAATGGCTGAAAGATAGGAAGAGTGGGGATGTGGGCAAGGGAAGTGTACTGGCTGAGAAGTCAGCACACTAACCTGACCACTTCTGCTGCCAATTGATAGGCCTTTCCACCCAGTGCTCCCGCCTGCTTGGGAGCTTGGCCTTCCTCCAGGGGCAATACCCTCTGTGCTGCAACTGCAAATAAAACAAAGGACATCATTCATCATATTTTTTCAACAACTGGTTTCTTTTCTTAGTTTGGAAGAAAAACTTGGCAATCGCAAAACTAAGTTTTTTATTTTTATATATTTTTCTTCTTTGTGTCAAAATAAACTGAAAACTTTTTTTAATAGCCCAATGGCAAGAAAAGAAAAAATACACAAAACTCTTCAGAGCTCAGCCGGCCACACACTGCCATTCTGACACCAAAGCATGGAAGCAACACTCTCTTTCCCTCAACCCAGAGAGCCAGCTGCCTTCTGCTTCTGTATGATGTGGCTACTTAGGGAAATTCAAATAGGCTTCTAGTGTTAACTATGCAGCATATTTACTTTAATCAAAGTGACATTTCCCAGATGGTGTCATCTAGAAAAAACCTCATCTGAAATGAAGAGTATATGAGACCTTTCTTGTACATTCCAGAGAAAATTGAATACAGGTGTTCCCCCATTTTCAGATGACTCGATCTACAAAAATACCAACCAATTGAAACGGATCTATTCATGGTATGGTGGTTGCCACACCCAACCTCTGCAAAATGAGTACCTGGTACCTAGAAAGAGTACCAGACTTCCACAGGAAAGTGTGAGTAAGCAAATGATTACACCTTTCCACTTTCAAATGTATAACCCTAACAATCTTAAGGCATTCATTTGGAATACCATGTTCTATGGTTTGCAGATTGATCCTCTGTGGCTGCCTAGAGGAGGAAACATGAGAAAGTATTAGAAGCAAGATGCTCTTCTAAGGTGCCTCTGAAGATTAGTAAACCTAAAGGAATTAATATGCTGAGCCTCTTTAAAAAAAAACAAAAAAATAGATAAAGGTTGTAACATGATGTTACTATTCACTTTAGTAATTTCATCATTGTGATAAAAGGGCTAGGTAGAGAACACAGTGATTAGCCTTTGGTTTGCATGCCCTGGGCAACTAAGAACCTCTGCTAGGTTGAATGTCTCTTGGAAATACACCATCTGAGCAGCTCCATATCCTTTAGCTGGGCCCTCCCACTGAAACACTGGCCAAGGGGCCAGAGCAGTAGTACAGCAGGTAGAGTGTTTGCCTTGCACTCGGTCTACCTGGATCAGATCCTCAGCATCTCATATGGTCGCCCAAGTGCAGCCAGAAGTTAATTCCTGAATGCAGTCAGGAGCAACTCCTGAGCATCACCATGTGTGACCCAAAAAAGCAAAACAAGAAAAAAAAGATATATATATATGCTGTATATATGTGTATATATATGCATATATATATATATATATATATATATATATATATATATATATATATATATATATATATATGCTGGCCAGGTTGGCTAAGAATCATCAGAAGTGGCTCAGGTCTTCTGAGTACCACTTGGAAAGCCCCAACCCGCTAAAATTGTGCTGTGGGTGATGAGGAAAAAAGAACATGTAAAACAGAGCACATATTCTTGTCTTATGGTCTCTGAAGACTTTTCTTCAGAAATTACTCCCTGTTCCAGAAACTAAAAGCAATGAGCAAAAGCAGAAACTTTAGGAAAAGGACTTAAACTGGGGGCTGCAACTTACCAGATACGTGACCTCATGGAAGCTACTGAAGCCCTGAGTCTCAGTATCTGCACTCAAAAAGCAGCAAAAATACTTGTCTCAAGTTTTGTGAGGCTCAAATAAAACAGTGTATGTGTCACAGACTTGCAGGTGCTCAGGAAGAGGGCCAGGTTCCCAGAGACTTCAAACATAGACCATCTTTAAGAAAAAGAATCCAAAAGTATTCCCAACTAAATTTAAAATGAGAAAACAAGTCAGAGTACACAGTTTGAGGGGCCGAGATTACAGGGGTTAAGGCACTTGCCTTGGTTCCTTAGCCCTAGTTCAATTCCTAGTACTGTGTGCGGCTCCCACAGGAACCATCAGGGGTGATTCCTGAGCACAGATCCAGGCACAAATCCTGAACGCCACTAGATGTAGCCCACCTACCCAAGTTTTATTTATTTGGGGGGCAGTGTTTGATTATACTCCACAGTGTTCAGAGCTTACCCCTGACTCTGTGCTTAGAAATATTTCCTGGATGTATTTGGGTTTATATGAGGTGTCAAGTACTGAACCTGGGCCGGTCACATGCAAAACACTATACTTTTCCTCTGGGGCTATGAGAACAGAGTTTTAAATATGGTTTAAAATGAAATGCTATCACTTCGGTGAATCCCTGAAAACTAACATGACAGTTTTGTGTTTCTGCAATACTTTTCTACATACGTTTCGTGATGTCTTTTGTCTGCATACTTTTTGTTCACTACTTCAAATGGGAATGATTTGTCATTTCATAAAAAATGAATACAAAGCCAATTCAGTCCTTTTTTTCTATAATGGTTGATAGAAATCTGTTTATAATCATTAATATTTGAGATGTAACTTTTAAACATGAAATTTCCATACAGACACACTTGCTCTTTGTAGTTTTATCAGAGATTTGCTTCCCCTAAACAGGAATTTTGATCAATTGCATCTTATATATAATTATTGCCCAAAAGGAAAACCTGGCATATTTAAACTACATGTGCTTTATCAATTATATATTCCTCTAAGATGGAATTTCTGTTTTTAGTGGATATAATTAAGAACCACATCTCTTGCTTATTTTATGTCACTAATAATTGAAAGAATTTTCCATAGATTACCTTCTGGCTCCATATCTCTCTTTTTTTTTTTCTTTTTGGGTCACACCCGGCAATGCTCAGGGGTTACTCCTGGCTCTGCACTCAGGAATTACTCCTGGCGGTGCTCGGGGGACCATATGGGATGCCGGGGATCAAACCCTGGCCGGCATGGGCCGGCTGCGTGCAAGGCAAATGCCCTACCTGCTGGGCTATCGCTCCGGCCCCATATCTCTTAAAATATGTTTCTGGTCTGAAACTTACAAATTTCTGGCTGGTGCTGGACCCCAAAGTACATATTTATCTGTGATCACCCTCTGGTCCTGCCATATGTGTCATGGCCTGGGTGAGAGGAGCTTCCTGGATTCCTTGCCAATGGTGACCTAATGAGCAATCTCTTAGCTTCATATGGAAATGAGTGTGACCCTCACTGAATCCCAGTTATAACCAACTCAAAATGTTCATGACCACTCCTAAAATCTTTGACATAATTCATGGGGCCAAGATGAAACTGGGGGCCTTTTCTCAACAATTATTTATAATTTCAGTGGGTGTTTGAGCATGGAACCACGCAGAGGACCCTGGGCTACTGCAAAGGATGTGGACTCTTGAGATCTATGCTGACCACTCCAAGATCATCTGCTTTGAAGGCAAGTAGGATTATGATGCCTAAGTCGGAATAGACAACAGTTAGAACAAATAGTGACCGGAATATTTTATGCTCAAGTTTTATAATCATTCAACAGTAGGAACTTATTTCCAAGGCCTTCCCAGGCCTTGCAAGGGTACCTGTAACTTGAACTTCTTTATCTGACCATGATTAATTTGCTCCACCAAAATACAGGAGGTGCTCAACTTATGAAAATAAAGTCTTATCCTCAGGAACTGTACAATATAGGCAGCAAGAAAAACAAAACATCAATAAAACCCTGCCACAGCTCAATTAGGTTAAGAACAAAATAATGTAATTGCATATAATGTGGTGATATGAATTCAAAGTAAAAGAAATAACGCAAGCAACTCTCGAATGGTCAGCTGAGGCATTCTGGGGTCTTTGCACCATCCAAATCCACCCTAGTTGTAGCTGCAGTTTGGGCACCATCTGGTGGTAAGTTTTCTCTCTGACTTAAAAATTGATGGTGACCGGGGCGGAGCGATAGCCCAGTGGGTAGGGCGTTTGCCTTGCACACGGCTGGCCTGTGCCGGCCCGGGTTCGATCCCGGCATCCCATATGGTCCCCTGAGCACCGCCAGGAGAAATTCCTGAGCAAAAGAGCCAGGAGTAACCCCTGAGCATCGCTGGGTGTGACCCAAAAAGCAAAAAAAAAAAAAAAATTGATGGTGACCACTCTGGTCCCATGAGTGTTTTGGCCCTTGCTGGACAACGGGGAGTGATTCCAGGAGCCCCTCAACTAGTTAGAGCAAGTTTTGTGGCTCGATCCAGGAAAATTCATCTGACGCAATCTGGGGATACGAAGGCGCACTCTGCACTCCTGCGCTCGACAAGGCAATGGTGTCTCTAACGGCTCAGAGTGCAAAACCCTGAGGACAATTCCTGTTAGCCAAGGAAGGAGCAACAGTCTGATGTTAATGGCTCTTCCAGGAACAAGAAAGAAAAAATGGGAAAATTTATGATCATTGGGTAAAAGACGGATTTGGGAAAAAATTCAAATAAGAAAAAAAAAAAGATACAGAAGTCTGGGAGTGATTTCTAAGATCTAAAAGAAGTTTCTAGATTCTGAGGTGAGTCGTCCTACTGAATTGCTATAGAAGGGGAGGGTTAAGCAGCTGAATGTGCCGTTTCTAACCAGATCACAAGAAAGTAAAGACAAAGTTGAGCAAGTCCGTGAAGATCTAGTTGGAGGGTGTGAGCCCCACAGCACTCTAGGTTAAATCTAAAGGATATGGGATGTGGAGGGAGGAGATGCCTGACTGACTGATCCAGGAAGCTCAAAGAACACAGGGAAATTTATTGCCTTAAGTCACTTACTCTAGTGAAAATAATATAATAGCACCTGATAGTGGAAATTCAATAAAAGGGAGCTATAATTAATTATGCCACAAGGGCATCACAATGCTCCAAGAAGTCACCAAGAATTCTTTTCCTGAATTATGCCATTTTCTCTTCCTTGTGAAGTGTTCAAGTGGATACCATTTCTAAAAAATAATTAATTACTAACATCATTTTAGGTAGACATAGTACTTCTCGATTACCAACAATATTTTTTTAATTTTTTATTTATTTATTTTAAATAAGTATTTTATTATACCACCGTGAGATATACAATTACAAAGATGTTCATATATGGATTTTGGTCATACAGTGTTCCAGCATCCATCCCTCCACCAGTGCCCATCTCCCACCACCAATGTCCCCGGTTCCCTCCCCCCCAGCCCACCTCCATGGCAGGTTCTTTATTTCTTTACCTTTCTATCTCTTTCTCTTTTCCTTCCCTTCCAGACTATGGATTACAGAACATACATTAAAGGGTTGTCATGTGTATCTTCTTGCCTGTATTTAATGCTCAGTTCTAGGTTGGTATTAGTACTTTCGACAATTATTAGCACACTGTTCCATTTTCTGTCTTACCTAGCCTCTGACTCCCACATGTTGATTACCAACAATTTTTACACTTACTAGAAGTTTAAGTCCATGAGGCACTCCACGAGGGCCACCATTTTCCACATCTGGACTTCCCTCTCGTCAGAACTCCACCCAGCAGAAAAGCTGACCACAGCCTGCTTGTGACTGCGTGGTTCATCAATACATGCTGGAGATCAGAGGTGACTACAAGAGTATCCCACCCGCATGGCAGAACCTGGCAAGCTACCTGTGTCGTATTTGATATGCCTAAAACCAGTAACAATTATAGACCTCATTCCCATGACCTGATGGAATGGTTTGAAGCTCTTTATGTTCCTGGAGCAAGCAGATGCCCTTGGGCTCTACTAGCATGAGACAGGACATATTGAGATGTTACTGGTGCCCGCTCAAGCAAATTGATGATGAACGGGAAGACAAGTGATCAAGTGAAGTGATACTAGAAGTAATAAAGTTTATGACATTGGGTCACAGCTACTAGGCCATATAATAGTCATGATTACTCTTTCCAAAGTAGTTGTTCTTAATGGAGATATAGGTCTTTAAGAAGTTTGGAAATAGTCATAGGCTGCAGATGGGAGTTTCTAAGAAAAAGTTAATAACAATGGTACACAGAAGTGCTGAGAATGTTTGGCTGGGAGCTCACTATCTGTCAAAAAGCATCATTTACTTGAGAGATGAAGGTGTCTGCACAAGAAATACTAGTAACTTTAAACAACCGAATAGGGTTCAGTCAGTGGCTAAATAGAGCACCTGCCTTGTAGGCATGGGTCCACATGTTTGATTCACAGTATCGCCCTACAAAATTGAGTATGGCCCCATTAGCACTCACTGCTGCTTGGGATCCCCAGCACCAATATAGATCAAGATATCTCTCATGCACCACAATCAAGTGTGAGAAAGCACCACAAAGTATGCAACCCTTAGCAAGCATTGCAACTAACTGTGCAAACAGCAGAATCAGGTGTGCAATTCTGGGTCATTATAACAACAAAATTTGGAGGAAAATAAATCAAAAGGGGTTGTTTTGGGAGGAAGAGATTCATTCTTTTTATAGTGTTCATTTACATTCAAACTCATGAAATAAGCTTCTAAGTGAAATATGTCCATTGGAAAAGTCAACCAACAGCTTACTGTATCTTCAACCATTACCCCAAATCAACACCTATTAGCGGAAAAACATAAAAGATTGTAAAACAAATTGACAATAAGAAAACAGCAAGAGCAAGAGAAAAAAGAAATAATGAAAAGGCAGTCAATCATCAATGGGATGTTTCTGTTAAGATTGTATTCACACACAAACATTTTCTACATCATTCTTGCTTCTTTCCATTGGGTTTGTTGATAAACTTATTTCTGACATAATCCAGTCAGACAGAATCCAGTCATGAAAATAGGAGGAGCATTAAGAATTTCAATACAGGGCCAAATCGATAGTACAGTGGGTAGGGCATTTGCCTTGCACTCAGCCAACCTGGGTTTGACCCCAGGCATCCCATATGGTACCCCCTCACCTCCTCAGCACTGCCAGGAGTAAGTCCCAAGTGCAGAGCCAGGAGTAACCCCTGAGCATCTCTTGGTGTGACCTAAAAGAAGCAAAAAAAAAAAAAGATTTCAAAAGAGACAACGTAAAAACATTGGCTAACAGTCAAAGAACTAAAAAAGCAATGAGAGAACATGGTACCCCAGAGATATAACTACAGGAAGGCACGCCCCAAGGCTGAAGGGGAAAGGGGAGGATATTCCTATAGTCTAGAAGCTTAAAGGAGAAGCTTTACAGAGTTGAGATTCAACCATCACTCCACTACAGGTGCATCAAAAGGACACAGCATCCTGGTTCAGAGTGTGTCAATAGCACTGGGAGATAGTGATGAGCATAACTGCCTTGTAGAACACATCAAAAAAAATGCTGGAGGGGGCCGGAGCGATAGCCCAGCGGGTAGAGGCGTTTGCCTTGCATGCAGCCAGCCCATGCAGGCCCGGGTTCAATCCCTGGCATCCCATATGGTCCCCCGAGCACCGCCAGGAGTGATTCCTGAGTGCAGAGCCAGAAGAAACCCCTGAGCATCGCCAAGTGAAACCCCAAAAAAGCCAAAAAAAAAATGCTGGAGCCTTGAACCAAGAGCCACTAGCAGGACAGGAGCCCCACCGCTGAAGCAGGATTGCCGAAAGATAAAGCAAACAGGAAGCACCATGCCTCTTTGTCCTCCAGTTCTACGGCCTCTCCGCCCAGTACCCCATCACGGCAGAAGCAGGGGTAGGGGGCACTAGCTGGCTAAAGAAATGTCATCTGCAGAGTTCCAACAGTGTGTGGAAAAGAAGGTGTGGGGCTGAGAGACGAGAGCAGGGCAACACATACACTATACACACAGGAAAGGAAATCATACATTTATGCCTCAGACTCAAAACAAATTTGCTCAAAATATTTCATATAGGGTCAGAAGTAGCAGCAGAGAAATCCACACTTTATTAGGAGTACACCTACACTTAAAAAAAAGTGTAGGATCTTTTTCTCACACCTTCAAGAAGCATTGTCAGAGATTGCTATTAGTGTCCTAATTGCTCTTACCTATGAAAAATGGCACCTTCGGAGCTTTGTGCAGGCCTGCTTAAAATAATAAGCTTTTCTAACCCCAGAGCACAACATACTCCGGGAGCATGGTCTGGATGCTTATCAAACAAGTTCCTGGGCTGTTCTCTGAAGTTTCTCGGCAAGTACAAACAACAGAGTCAAATAAATGTCTTTTAAAAAGCAAGGCAATGGAGCACGTACCCTGTCAGTGAGATCCTCATATCCCCACAGAGTAAACAGTAACATGAGAATATTTATACTAAACAAAACTGTATATCATGCCTGCTTTGGCTCAGCCAGAGGGAATGATAAATTCCTTGCAGATCTCTCATAGAGTGGTCCTTTGTGGATGGCGGACGCCACTTCCAAGACAGTACAAACCAATTACAGAGCAAGGCTTTTCATTATGTCAAGGAATGAAAATATTACCCCCACCCCCAGTTTTGTTTTATTTTACAGTTATGTTTTACTTAGCCCACCCCTCTCCCTTACGGTGAGGTCGTTTTAATATATTCTTGAGTCAAGATCAGATTTCGGTTGGAAACAAATGATAACCCACTTTTCTACCCTGCCCTGCCCCCACGAAAGCTCTCCTCAACCTTAGAGTCAAACTGTTTTGCTTTTATGGTCCCTGTTCTAAGAAACTGAAAATTGAAAATTAAAGGCGGGTAGGGCGCAGTCACTCAGGTCTTGGTAGAATGTGAACTCTTAGCTGTCCACATCAATTCTGCTCTGTTCACAATGGACACACATCATGGGAAATGTCAACTGGCAGGAGGTGGAGGTTAAACCATCTCTAATCCATGCTCCATACAAGGTCCACTTTGTGATCCACGAAATAACACACTGTAGGAAAATTTTTACAGCTAGCCTGATTCAAAGAGGTCAAGATGATAAAACATTGAGAGTCCATATCGTCAGATTCTCTCAACCCTCCTTAGCTGTTACAAATCTATGTCCAAGACTTTCAATAGCTCATACATAGAAAGAAAACTGAATATCATGCCTCTGTAACTGTCTCTGTAAGGATTCTGCATCCTAAAACTATGGCAGGTTCTTTAAAGCAGTGTTTTTCAACTGCCTGGTGGTGCGTACTGGGTTGCAGGAATAAAAACTAAAACCACGGAAGAACCTTTGGAGCAACAAAGGAAAGGGAATGAGAAAAAGCATAATAAAAAGAGAAGTGGAATTGGATATGAAGGAGCGGTAAGAGGTGTGGTATACTATTTTTGAAAATTATAACCAAAAGATAAAATCATTGCTTCAAAATAGATAGCTGGATGGAAGGCCAAACTGAGTATTTATTTTAGGCCATTAACTAAACCTCCTATAAACTGCCAAATTCTATCATAATAAGTAAAAAGTGGAAAAAAATGGGCTGAGGACATGGCTCAGGATCAGAGCCCAGCACCTCAGGGTCCCCTACACACACAGTGGGAGGAGGCTTCTACAGCAGCTGTGCCTCTGTGCAAAAACCCAAGAAACAAAACCAAAAAATAATAGTTATTGACTTTTTGCCCCACTTGATTTAAAACATACAGGCTATAAAAAAATACCTTATTCAGGTGATTGTTTTTAGTTTTGGGGACTTTTATATTTATATTTATTTGACTGATAAGCTATTATAGTTTATCAGTCAAATAAATATAAATAGTTTATATTTATTTGACTGATATGTCCTCAGCCCATAAATATAAACTATTTATATTTATTTGACTGATAAACTATAATACCAAATGTTTTATTTTTAAGTCTATAGCACAGTAGCATTATGTATTCATATTGTGATACAACCATCGCCCGTTATAAGAACTATTGTCCCCATGAAATATATTTTTTGTTTGTAGTAGGCCTTGCTATTATCATTAGTCTGGAATCCATATGAATCTAGGAAGGTTAAGACAAATAACTGAGTAATGAAAAACCAATTCTTCCTAAAATCCATAGTCACTCAGAGGCCTCTTGCTATTTACCTTTTGTGCCATTTCTTCTCTTTCCTGCTCCCCTCCACTGCCGTTGTTAAGATGGTGTCTGTCTGTCACTCATACTTACACACAGCTTGGTTGTGGTACTAACACACTTGGACTCACACACATGCCCCCTGGAGCTACCCACTTTAGTTGTGATGTTCACGTGTATTCTGGTGTAATGCTCACACAGGAGGGAGGAGTGAGATGCTGCACTGCTCACATGTGCGTGCTGGACTCCTGCCCACGGTGCTTACACACCATCATTAGTTCTGTTGGTTCCACGGATCCAAGCATCACATACATTTTTTAGCTGCAGTGTTTGTACATACAGGCTGCACCGGTCCAGAGCTCACACACCCCAATGCCTATAGGGTTCCCAGAGAGCAGAGATGTTGGGACTGTGCTTAGTGCAAACATCGTGCTTTTACCCTCTCCCACCTTCTATGTTTTGTGTGGATGTCGAAAGCTAAAACAAAGCTCCAGAAGTCTAAAGGGTTCTGGTGATATGTTTCTTGTGTCATAGCTTATAAGGTATTTTGGCTTAGTCCTCCAGCCCAAGATGGGGGCAGAGTGGGAAGAGGCTTGGGTCATGGGGGGAAACTAGCTTCTCTATTTTGTAAATAATGTGACTATAGCTACACGGAAGGTAAGAGAGATGATAAAAACTCACATTCTCTAGTCACTGTCTGGTGTTCCTCCTACTAAATCATCTGGGTGTGAGCCAAAGTGACAGAATTTCTCGACTCTTACAGACTGCGTAATGGACCCCCCAGGTCTAAATGGACAGCATTTTCTCTCTTTACAACAGCAATGAAAGAGTCCTTGAGACTAAAACGATATCCAATCCACCAATTTTCCATCTTTCAAGTATTTATATTGACCACAACAAAAAATTCAAAGAACCATGATTTTGAAACCAAATTAACTCAATTAGATTCAACAGTCAAATGGTGAAACAACAAATATCAGCTCACTAGATGCTACAGATTGAGTTCAATCTTTACTTTAATTCCTTTAAATAAAGTTGCATTACATACTCTTATTAGAAAAGAGTCACATCTTTCTCATTAAACAAAATCTATAGAAAAATTCATCTCTTTGTGCTTCATAAAGTAGCTTATACTAACACAAATAAGGATTTATGTAAAATTGCCAGAATCAAAAGTAACTTCTTATAGTTCACCAAAAGTTACATAATTTTCTTTTAAAGAGTACTCCCATCAATATCTTGTTCTTTGCCTGAAAGCAATATATTCATTAAACCTCTTTATTTTCCATTTATATGCCAAAAGGATAAGCACAATGTCTCCCAGTCATGCCCAAGTTCACTAATTCACCTGCCTATATAATATTAAAGAATTATATTAATCTGGAGTCAGAGCGATAGTACAGCAGGTAAGGCTGCCTTGCATGCAGTCTACCCAGGTTCAATCCCCTACATCTCATATGGGCCCCACTGTTGGAGGACAGATTTAGCTAATCTGGGAGCTTTGTTGTTTTGCCCACACCCAGCTTAATCTACTTAAGTCAAGGTTCATTCTAATGAGATTTCTCTTCTATGTAAACACTGCTAGAGGGTGTGGCAGTTACAGAAGTCACCTTGATTGAATAACTTCTGACTTATACATCTACTAAGACTTCTATGTTTTCTAGATTGGGCACAGCTCCTCTTTATACCCACTGCACCCAACGTGGGACAGTTAGAATTTACCAGGAGACTACCACCCACCCTGGCTACGCTGAGACTATAGGAAGGATCATACTAGTTTGCTCTAAGCAGGCGAGTGTGACCCTTTCAGTACACGAGAACAAGATACTCAGAATCACCCTGGTGCAGATAATAATAAGAAGGACCTTGTGGGTACCATCTAGATTACATGAAGCTCATGAAGTTAAGATGTATTACTTTATATCAGCCCTCTCTCTCTCCAGTGTTTTACATAAGAGATAATCTCCTTAGTCCTTGGCATAACCTTTGTTTATACCTGCAATAAGGTGTGGCACTACACTCTGTTTAGGGTTCTTTGTTGACATGACAACCTCCCGATTGGATTACTTTGGTGTATATAAGGGGCTGACTTGAGGCCCCTTCACCTTTTGCCTTTTGGTTCCTCAGCCTTCAGCTTTTGGCTCCTGTGGCTTTTGGCTTTTGGCCTTTTGCTCTTTGGCCTTTTGCTCCTTCTTCTGGGTAGGACTCAGCTCGGGTGAGATTTCTCTCTCTCTTTGGTGGGAGACTTAGGCTCTTTTGTATGGTCTAAGTTCGGACCAGAGCTAGAGTTTGTTCATTATATTGGATTGCTGTGGAAGAGCTTTTGTACTATTAAAAGCCATTTTTTGGAACTGCACCGGATTCGTGATTTTTCATCTGTTCTCCCGGCGTCCTCAGAGGTAGAAGACAACCTCTGTCCTGACACTGTCGGGACCCCGGCGGCGTTCCCCGACACCCCACAAACCCCGCTGGTAGCAATTCCTGACTGCAGAGCCAGGAGTAACCTGAGTATGGCAGGATGTGCCCCTACCACCACCAAAGGCCACAGCCCACTACCCTCCCCATTCCACATTAGCCCCCACCCGCAGTTTGTTGCAATTACAATGGTCATTACAATGTATATATAGGCAAGGTCCTGAGTAGGACCTGGCCCTAAACTTGGTTGTTATCTAAGCCTGGCACACAGTCATAAATTAGCCGCTGTGGGTAGAAGCTGGTGCAGCTGGAGTTCTCTTCTCCAGCATTACTGATGATGGCGGATGTGGAGCTCGTAGCCACGGCCACTGGGTCACTAGAGGTGGAGGGATGAGGGAGGGGCCTCAACCTCTGTCCTCCCCTGACTGGGCCTCAGAAGTCCAGGAGTCTGCTGAGCCCTAGGATCTCTACTGAACCCGAGCAGGGACCGAGCCAATTTGCTCCCTGGGCCGCTCTGTGTAGGTAGAAGCTGGCGCAGCTGTGCATCTGGATGTTCTCTTCTCCTGCATTACTGATCCAGAATAGAACTTTAAAAGAGGAATTGTATCTTAGAATTTCACCACTTTGCAGTCACTTACAGTTGCAGCACACTGCTGCCCAGAGCCTCTGCATCTGGCCTGGAGTTGCCTCCTGGAGGTCACTTTGTAGATAGGAGGACAGTTTGAATGTGGCAGCTCATCTGACCATGTATTCTATACTGGCTGGTATAAATATTCTCTCATGCTGCCACAATCATCGTGGGACTAGCTAGATCTTACCGGTATATTTGCCTGGCCATGTTGGATCTCTAAGTAATTAGACCAGAGAGAAATGCTATTTGCCTCCAAACAAGCAAGCATGGCTCCCTGATAAGTCAAAGCTAAAATACAGAACTACCATGAAGTAAAGACGAGATTTGTGAAGGCTTGGAGAAATATTTAACTGGCTATAGTATATTTTTTGGTACAGATGCATGCCTTTGTATTCTGAGATACAGTTTACCTCAGAAACTCCTTCTCTCTACCCTGCAGAGGCATTTCCTAGGCAGATCTTGGCTCAGCAACATTAGCATCTCAAAAGGACTAGGTGAGGTCCTGGGAGAAATTACCTGAGGGCATTTGACTCTGAAGGCTTTCTGTCAGGGTCTAAGTGGGAGGTCTGGGTAGCAGGGATATAAAACTAGCTGGCTTTCTTTCTCCCTCTTTTGTGACATTCTCTCTCTCTCTTCCCCCTTTCTGCTGGCCTCTCTTCACTGTCTCCTCTCTACAGGGCCTTAACACGTGGTGGCTGCCATCTTGGCCTACACGTGGCCAGGACCCAGCCAGGAATCCTAAATTCAGGATTTTTCCTATTGCCGATTTCTATGTCTGAACCTGTGTTAAGTAAAACATTTTGAAACTTTGCTGGATTCTTGCATCTTTCTCCATCCACCAGCCCTGATCCCCTGGGACGGAAGTGGATCCCTGACCCTGCTCCTGGATTTTGTGTGGGGCACCTCAGCACAAACACATTGGTAAGTTGTTTCCCCGCAACTTAGAAATATTGATAGGTTAGAGATCACAACTAAAAACTAAAATTACTCAAAAACTAAAAGTTAATGCAAAAAGCTTGGAATAATGAATTTAAATCAAGCCCAAATTTAATTTCATTCACAATAACTTAAGATAAATTAGAAACCATGGTCACTTTATCCAGCAGGTTCAGATAATAATGTACACAGTGCCTAAACTGATTAAAAATTCATTTTTATTAAAATACCATAATCTACAAAGTTGCTCATAATGCAGCTTTTTGAGGCATATAATATTCCAACACCACTCCCACCACAGGTGTGACCCTCCCTCCACCAAGGTCCCGATCAAATTTACTTCATATTGCTTGCTCCAACAATATGGCAGATGGAGTAATCAGAAAAGTCAATATGTGATGATTCATTGCTATATTTTTTATCCTATGTAAATAAAGATATTTAAATCATTTATTACAATATATTACAATACTGCAAACATAGTGACTAAACTTGATACAACATGGATTCTTGAAAAGTTTTAAAGATGGAAATATCATAGGGGAATTATCAATAATAAACACTAGGACAAAGAATTCTTCCAATTTTTTAGTACTCAGCAACAACCAAGTTCTCTGTATCTTCTTATCTTTAACAGTCAAAAGGTAATTTTAACAATTGATTTTTTTTCCTTAAGATTTCAATGAAGTCTTAAATCATATTACATGAAAACACCTCCTCGTATCTTCCAGAATTCTCCAATATTTTCATTTATAGCATATTCGGCGCAGTTCTTGCACTCTTCAGGTGTAAATCCAATTAATGCTTTTCCTAATGTAGCCCGTCCCCTCTCCCCTCGCCAATTCTCTAACTCTGGTTTCTATATAATGGGGAGATATATAAGAAAAACTATCCCCATGGACAGTGTAAGCCATGTAGTGAGAATCTTTGTAGGTTTCTGCTGTGCTGTGGGATTCAAAACTCTCTACATTGCAAGCTATCTCAATTTTCCGTCATGGGGAAAAGCCATTGCTTGGACACCTTTCAAACCATTAACATTTGAGCCTCGAATGGCTCTAGCAATCTCCTTTCCCAAAGCCAGATCGTCAGAGTCTACGGTAACATTGCAGTTCATCACATAGGGACTGGCACCAACACCTAAATCACTTAAAAAAAAAAGTAACATTAGGGATACTCATGACATTTTTCAAAGAAATTGATAAAAACATACCTGAAAATGATATGGAACAATGAACATCCATGAACAGCTAAAGCAATTCTTGGAAAAAGATGGTAGGCATCACCTTCACCCAACTTCAAACTGTACCACAAAGTGGTCATAATTAAAAGAGTATGGTATTGGAATAAAGACAGACCTGCAGACCAATGGAATATAGTTGAATACCTGACACACACCCTCAAATAGATGATCACTTAATTTTTGATAAGGGAGCAAGAAATATGAAGTGGAGCAAGGAAGCCTCTTTAACAAGCAGTGCTTAGAAAACTGTACAGCTATATGTGAAAAAAATTAACTCAGATCTCTATAGAACCCCATGTACAGATTCAGATCAAAATGAATTAAAGACCTCAACATCAGACCTGAATCCATAAGGTACTTGAAGAAGATGTAGGCAAAACCCTCCATGACATTAAAGCTAAAGGTATCTTCAAAGATGAAACATTAATGATCAAGCAAGTGGAAGCAAAAGTAACAAATGGGACTAAATGAAACAGAGAAGCTTCTGCATATCAAAATAAATGGTGACCAAGATACTAAGACAGCCCACAGGATTGGGAAGAATATTTACCCAATACTCATCTGATAAGGGATTAATTTTCAAGATATATAAGGCACTGGTAGAACTTTACAAGGAAAAACACCCAACCCCATCAAAAAATGGGAAAATTGAACAAAAACTTCTTCAGAGAAGAAATTCAAATGACACAGATACACCCGGCCAAAAGGCATATAAAAAATGCTCTTCATCACTAGTTATCAGGGAGATGCAGATAAAAAAATAATGAGCTATCATCTCACACCACAGAGACTGGCACACATCCAAAAGAACAAGAACAACCACTGTTGGCGCGAATGTGAGGGAAAAAGGGATTCTCATTCATTGCTAGTGGGAATGCCGACTAGTGCAGCATTTTGGGAAAACAATATGGACATTCCTCCAAAAACTAGAAATTGAGATTCTATTTGACCCAGCAATATCACTTCTGGGAATATACCATAGAGGCCCAAAAATACACAGTAGAAATACCATCTGCAATTCTATGTTTATTGTAGCACTATTCACAATAGCCAGAAGCTGGAAACAACCTGAATGCCCAAGAATAGATGACTGAATAAAGAAACTATTGTATGTCCACACAATGGAATATTATGCAGCAGTTAGAAAAAATGAAGCCATGAAATTTGCCTATATATGGGTGGACAAGGAGACCATCATGCTTAGCAAAATGAGCCAGAAGGAAAAGGACAGATATAGAATGCCTGTATTCATTTGTGGGGTATTAAAAAAATAGTGTGAGACTAATATCCATAGCCAGGGAAAACAGGGACTAGGAGGATGAGTCAATGGTTGAAATGTACAAGTAGTGGATGTGGGGATGTGGATGAGAGGTAAGATAGAGAAGGGATCAGTTTGATAATAATAGTTGGAAATAGTAACCATAGACTAGAACTGAGTATTGATAGTAGGTATAGTGATATAAATGTCGTATGGCAAACCACAATGCGAAAAATGGGAAAAAAGGGAGAGAGAGAGAGAAATAGAGAGAGAGAGAGAGAGAGAGAGAGAGAAGAAAAGTGCCATAGAGACAGGTGGGGGAAGGGAAACTGGGGACATTGGTGTTGGGAAATGTGCACTGATGTTGGGATAATGGATGTAGGGTGATGGAACACTGTATGACTGAAATCCCATCATGAACAGCTTTGTAATGGCCTAAATAACATTAGACAGTGTTGTTGGAGAGACAGTGCAGCAGGTAGGAGCTTGCCTTGCATGCAGACACACATATTCAATCTCTGGCACTCCATGTAGTCACCCAAACCGGGCCAGGAATGATCACTGAGGGCAGACGAAGAGTAAGCCCTGAGTACCTGGGTGTGGCCTCCAAACCAAGAAAGTAAAAAAAAAAATAATCAAATCAAGCAAAATCACAATCTCAAGATTCCATTTATTATCTCTTTTTTATTAAAGTAATTTCCTTGACTTGGTTTTCTTTTAAAAATAATGCAAATGTCTCAGAGACATAGCATAGAGCTTATGCTTGTATCTTACGCTCAACTGACTCTGGCTTGATCCACAGCACTGCATATAGGAGCGCCTCTGCAGTGATCCCTGAAAAGAGTGATCCCTGAACACTGCTTGGTATGGACTACCTCACCTCTAAATAATAATAATAATAAATATAAAAAAAATAGTAATACAATACTCATGGTCAAAGGTGTTTTATATATATATATATATATATATCCAAAAAATTAGACAGACAGACAGACAGACAGACAGACAAATGGAAAAGAGAAACAAAGCCTTAATGCATTACAGACACTTCTTTCTAAAGTACTGAAGGATATCTATTTGTTTGTTTATTTGTTCACTTGTTTGCTGGGCTAGGGCCGGAGGAAGTTTTAGAACACACATGGCAGTGCTCAGGGGCTATTCCTGACTCTCAGCTCAGAAACGGCAGTGGCCGGGGCCTTATCTCATTCTGGGAATTTAAACTGGAATTGGCAGGATGCAAGGGAAGTGCCTTTAAGGCATACTATCCCTTCTGCCCTAGATTTTTTTATAGACTCTTAAGAAAGTCCCAAACTTTACAAGATACCAAGAGAAGGAGAGGAAAGCAAAATAGTTGAGAATTAAATACTGGTAGTAGCAAAAACCCTTAGCCTTTCATTCATGACCAAGGCTATCTCCACAGATATCTGGAATTCAGGGTCAGGAATAACACCCCCGAGCCCATCCCTTCTTCCCCAAACGAGTGGCTGTCATCACTGAACTAGATCCAAGACCTCAAACATCTGAGTTCAAAGGAGTCTCCCCAACTCCTTTTAGGGAAAAAAAATACCTTAGCACGTCCCACTGCCCCTGCAAATCCACCTTCTTAAGCTGCAACACAGAAACTACTTTAGGGGACTACTACTACTGGCACTCTGCACCTTCACTCTGAGCCATTCCAAAATGCTCCAGAGGATGGTATCACCCTCTTTGGGACACAAAGAGTCAGAGCCAACTCCACTGAACCACAAGTCTTGGCCAGAGAAGCAGGTCACTAAACAATGACCAGCAAGCAGCCTTGGTGTTCGAATGGGCAAAGGACTCCTGAGTCCCGGGACAATGGGAGTGGAGATACCTCCTCCTTCAGTCCCCAGCCTGCCACCCTGGAGCCTGGAGGCAAATGGACCATTTTTCCCTGCCTCAGGGATGATGCAGCTCATATTACAGAAATATTCCCACTCTAATTATAGCTTACATTATAAGATGGACAACTTGGTTAAATTAGCATTGGTACAAAAAGCTTAGGCGTGCAGTTTCCTCATTTGGGGACAACCTTACATTTCTAAAAGCCAAGCTGACTGGGGATTGATGGGGACAGAAGGCTGACCTCATCTTCAGTGTACAAGTCCTTAGTTCCTGTTTCAACCATATTTTACTGTCATTGCTCTTTCTTACTACTTTCAAACTTATTGCCCATGATGTCAGTATTCATCAGAAATAGCCTTCTACATTCACGTTCCCCTCGCCACGGTGGTTTGGGGGCTTTGCTGCCTAGCCTGGGTACTCTCATACTAATAGACGCTTCACAGAAAATCAGCACACGGAAACCACATTGCTTTTTCCCCCACACATGTACATAATGAGATATTTCAATTCCCGAGGCTGGCCCTCTTCCTACTGGGAATTCTGCAGGGATGAATCAGATTACAGTATTTCTCCATAATGCTGATTTCAGAAAAAATTAAATTTCCTAACAGTCAATACATCTCATTCTCATAATTTCATACCCCAATCACTTACTCTAAATATCTTTGAGAATTATATCAGTTTTAACATTTCACAGAGTACAACAGGAATTTTCTTTTGTCAATGCTAATGTTATTCATTAACAGAAAGCATCGAAACAGTTCTCTCTCTCCTTCACCCTTCAAAAGGGAATGTTACAAATAGTCCCATTTCCTCAAACCCTATATATTTATCCTTTTTTTTTTTTTACTGAAGACATGGCAACATTTTTTACCGTTCCAAAAACAGTTGGGTGACACTCAGGTTTTACTTGAACATATATACACTAGGTTACAGTCAGCACAACTATTCAAAACACACATTGACCATTACAGAACTTCGATATGCCAAATCAACATTCAAATATTCCCATGTAATTTATCACTTTTGGGGAAGCAAGTCACAAAAATAATGCAAGTTCCTTATTATGAGCCCCAGGCTCTCCACCTTGATTTCTCCACAAGGAACCACAATGGGCCATTCTAACTCCATAGTAATTCTACATCACCTACCAAACAGACTCCAAGTCACCTTTGTACCATCAGATGCCCCTATCACTGTTACCTTGTTAGAAGTATTTCCAAACTCGAACATTTTTGCTAATAAGTGAATTTACTGCCTGAGATAAATTAGTCAATAATTTTCAAAATTTGGATATTAATTCTAGAGCACAAGAGTTTTATAAAGAATATTCTTGTCTCAACACTGATTTACTTAATTAAAATGAAACCGTATCTTCAAAATTCCTTCAAAGTAATTCTTAACTGGGCCAGGGTTTATAGCTTAGTGGTGGAGCAATTATTTGAAAGAATGAGGCCCTGAGCCACTATCAAAAAAAAAAAAACAGCAAATAAATAAAAGAACATAGCACATCTGGGTTATTTTTTAGAAAAAAAATAATATAAAGTAATACTTATATTCTTTTAAATAAAACAAGAGGTCTCTTAACAGAATACTAAGTTTTCATATGAGCTTTGGTTATATATTGTGAATTCTTTTAAACTTTAATTACACAGTAATTCTATTCTGCTTTATTGCTATACTTACTCAAATCATCAATAAACAGGGAGCATTCCTGAATCTGAGAAGTTTTTAAACTAATCAGCATAGTATCTTCCTCCCTGACAGGTTATAAGAACTTGACTCATTTCTCCTTGGAAAAGAAGAGAGAGAATTAGAGTGACTGAGGATGTATGAGAGAGAGAGAGAGAGAGAGAGAGAGAGAGAAAAGAGAGAGAGAAAGAGAGAGACCGAGACAGACAGGAGACAGAAAGAGAGAGAGAGAGAGAGAGAGAGAGAGGAGAAAATAACTGTTCTGAACAAATCCATGCTTTTCACATGTCCCCCCAGTTCAACTTCAGTAAGGGGGTGCAACTGTGAGGAATCAAAGACCCCTTTAAATTCAGCTGTCCTGCTGACCTTTATTGAAATACTGAATCTCTTATGGTAATTTAAACTTAGTAAGAATTCTTAAATAACAGAGATAATTAATCCCAGAAAATCGTATTTCTAGTTAAATGTCATATAATTAAAGAAATTCCATTTTTTGCTCTAAAATTAGCAAACTGATGTGAAAGTTTGTTTCTCAGTTTGTGGTTTCGCTCTGCTCCTGCCTCCTGCAGATTGGCACTCCGGCTGCTGGTGGCAGAATGAATCTCTCCGCTGCAAAGCTGAAATTCCAATTTTATTCCAACGCAACTGTCACAACGCCCTGAAGCAAGCTAAAAACAAGGGAAAAAAATCTTTGGTATGATTTCACTTTCCATGTGTTCTTTAATGAAAAATTTATCATTCTAAATATTGGTGTTTACTCCTAGTTAAATGCTTTTTTTATCAAAAGAAAAAGAAACTGAGATTCAGTTGCTATTATTTCACAGGGAAATATAACAGGCCTGATGTTTTCCTGACAATTCTGTTATTTTCTTGTGTGGAAACACTGTATTTATCATATACTGTACGGCTGGTAATTCAGATATTGTAGAGACCTTATGGTGAACTGATAGAGATGTAAACTCTTTATGCCAGATTGTTTAAGCAGAAAAAACCAAATGCACTTTAATTAACATCTGATGTGTAGCTTTTGCAAACACAAATGCAATATTTGTGTTTGAGCACTGGCAGTAATGACTGTGAACTATGCTATTAATGTCTGGTTTAAAGATGCTTGTGGTAGGACCACGTCTGGAATAACACAAATAAAAAACTGCATTTAGACAAAACAATAGTGAAGAGTCCATTAGAAAAATGGAAAAGCAGCACTCAGAAGTGACACGTGTATTTTTCCCCCTTCATATCAAAATTATTCTTCAAAGAGTTTCAGGCACTATCATTCTCAATCAAAGGAGAAAGAGCCTAGGTATTTCTCTCCACAGAAAGAGTTCCACTTTAAAAAAGTTAGAAATTGGGGATGTGTTTAGAAATTCTAGTTCTTGTCCTAGCTGCTCTTTGGTGGTCAGTATTAAAACACGCACAAGGAGGCAGCTGAGGAGTAGAGAGACTAAGGTGGAGTTTCGGAATATTTGACGTTTTCAGTGCTTCCAATTTGTGGATAACATTAGTTAGAATAAACAGAGAGATTCTCTTGGTCCAAAGTGCACCTCCCTCATTAAATATGTTTTTATTGAAAACCTGCTCTGTGCCAGACACCCCAGGCAGACTTCTGGAAATAAAAATATAAAAAAGGTTAAATTAAGATAAAGCAGCCTAATCGTAGCCTTTGATTCAGTGTCACGAACAAAGTAAGACAACAGATTCAGCAATCAGGTTCAAACATATGAATGGCTATCATACAAAATCTTTCAGTCATCATTATATATTGGTACCTCAACTTTTTTTTTAAATAACATGCACTAAAGAGAAACCACAGCTGAAACAGGACATTGGATGACTAAGTCATAAACTCAAACATAATTGCTAAATCCAGTGCTCCCATGGTGAGAAGAATGCAGGGCTGTAAGGCCTGCGGCTGAACCCACAAATAAGGAGAGCTGAGACCCACGTAGCACAGGGCTCGGGAATGGCTCCCCACGGACATGAACTCAAGTTCCACCTCCTTCAGTCACTGGCCCTGTGACAGTTGTCTTTCTGCACAGTGGCTATGATGCTTTTGGCACTCTGCAAGGAACTGTGAACTCAACTTCTCAACTGCAAATCTTCGGAGCAGCAGTCGTTCCTAGAGGAAGATATAGAAATGGGTACCCACTAACATGGCTATGTAAAGAAGCCAGACCAGGTGAGGAGCAACCTTCAGACACCTGTCTGAACCAGGGTTTCCACGTTGGTGTGGAGCCCTTACCCTATATATACAACATTAATGTCCAAGGCCTCTATATTTCAATGACAGGTTATGTACTTAATTACGCATTGAGGCCTCTCCTCTTCCATTAGCCTAACTCAAATTATAAGCAAAGACAACAGTGATGAAAATAAGTCCCTTAAAACAGGACTCATCCTAAAACTGTAAACACTTTTGATGTGGGGTAAGCTGGGTTATTCAATGTCAAAGAGAAGTGTAAATAAGTGCAGTTATTTACAGAGAGAAATAAGCAGAGCAGCTCTCAGTAACACATCTGAGTAACAAAACCAGAAGACCCCAATTCCAAGATGCACCAATTATCTCCATGTAGGCTTCCCAAGGCATTATATGAAAGTGCAGTTTGAAGAATGGTCCCTGAATTTCTAAACAATGATGTCTATATGCAAGTCATTCATACAGCATATTGGTCAGAATGTTTAAATCAGTCCATAAATGTTTAGGGTTTTAAAATATATATGCATAAAGTATTTATATATAGATCTAAAAGTATCAACTATTATTACTTTGCCCTTATTTATGTTCCCCATGCGCTGGCCAACTCCAAAGTTTCAAAAGGAATTTGGTTTAAAGAGCTTATGTGTTTGGCACTGACTATGGGTGATAATCATTTCAGAGCTCACTTTTTCTCTTTTCTGTTTGTAAAATTTGTAAGAAACTTTAAAACAGAAACCTGTTCCCTCATAGATCCCACTTCCTCTTGGGTTCTGTGTAAATTAACTTGTCACGGAAAGTTAACTGTAAAGTCCAATTGATAGTTCAATTATTTAGAGTTTTTTAAAGAATGGAAGTACATATAACAACTGCATTGAAGCTTTTCTGTCTGGATGAAAGGAGTAGGAAATAAGATGAGAAGCATTGATACATCTAAAAAACATTAAAAATATATACAACATTTAATTTTTTTTAAATGAGGGAGAAATTGCCCCTGGTGGCAACTAAATCCACTGGGTAATGGAATGAATAACATCTCTACCATAATGGCAGAGGTGTTGCAAGTTCTACTTCAGCAGATTCTGCTTTTAAAAACTGAAAGCATTTTTTTCCTCGTCCTACATGTTTCTTTAAGAAAGACTTTGTGCAAGATGATATAAAAATCTATTTCAACACACTTAAAGTCCAGTTGCAATCTAGTTTGTGAAACATTAGAAACTAGTTGTTCATCCAAATCATTTATCCATGGTTCTTCCTGAAAATATTTTCTTTTCTGTGCGCTAAGGAACTGCTTTGACCCATTATATGAGGCTCTATTCATGAACAGTGCTCTGCCTCACCCTGGCAGCTGTTGTAGTTCTCAATCTCCGCCACTTGTCAGAAGGCAACAACAAAAGGAAACTTGTATTTCTTCCTTGGCTGAATTCCGTAAGTTTGACTCTAAATGAGAGCACTGGAACTCAACTTCATAAAATTAACTCCTCTCAATCTTAATAATTATCCACCATGAAAGATAATAGAAAAATAATCTCAAGATGGTTTTATCATTTTGTTTTGTTTTTGTTTTGGGACACCACCTGATAATGTTCAGGAGTTACCCTTAGCTCTGTGCTCAGGAATCACTCCTGGCAATACTCAGGGGACCAAATGGGATGGCAAGGACGAACCTGGGTTCGTCCAACACAATTGTTATGCTTCAACGAAGCAGCATGCAAGTACTCTGGTCCCCAAGATTGTTTTATAGAAATTATAAAAGCAATGTAGAGGCTTTAACAAGTTGAAAATGTTTTCATTGTTTTAGGTTTCTTTGTCATCTGCTTGTTTGGAGGCTACACTCAGCTGTACTTCTGGCTCTACGCTCAGGAATCACCCCTGGTGGGACTCAGGGGATCATATGGAATGCCAGGGATCAAACCAAGGTTGGCCTTGTGCAAGGCAAGTGCTTTACCTGCTGTGCTCCAGGCCCCAAAACATTTTTCTTTTAAATGTACGAGACCAATAAAATGGACACATATCTTCTTCACAATGTTGAGACCACGGTGTTTGCAGACTTCATATTCTTGGGCCTTGACACTGGCTACTCCCTTGCCTAAAGACTCCACCTCTCCAAGTGGCTCAGGCATTACTCCTTCAGTCTTTGTCCAATGCCTCCTTCATAATTCAGAATACCCCATGTAAAACTGAATCTATCACCACCCCAGAATTCATGGTGCATCTTGCCGTTATTTTTGGAGGCTTTATCGTTATTGTTGTTAATTCGAAATATAGTACTTATGATTTTTAAGCAAACAATTTAATTTATTATTTATCAAACCTAGTATTTAGATCTATTTCATCACCCCCTTCTCCACAATACAATAAATTATTTGGAAATATATCAATTCTATGGTAGAGCCTGAAACATACTAGATACTTATATTTATTTGTTGCATCAACCAATTAAAAGGTCTCTCTATAGTATATTATTTCTAAAAATATTATTTCAAATACTTAATTCCTTGCAAAACTATCATTTGTCTAAGAATGCCAGAGTTATATAATGATTTCCAATAGTGAACATTTACATTGTTTCAGTATTTGTTATTAAAAATGTTGCTCCAAATATATACTGGCACATAAATATATGTACATTATTATTTCATTAGGCTTTATCTCTAGAGGTATGTAGGAGAGATAGTACAGAAATTAAGAAGCTTGCCTTGCATATGGCTGGCCTGTGTTTGATCCCCACAGCCCACCACAAGGTCCTGTGATACCCTCCAGAAGTGATCCTTTGTGCAGAGCCAGGAATAAGCCATGAGCACTGCCAGGTTCGGGCCCCAAACAACAAAATCAATTCATTACTAGAACTTGTGCCCATTGTATATACATTTTAGAGTTCTTAATATATATCACCAACTCATTTCCAAAAATTTCCTACCAACTTATATCATAATTTGCTGTTTTGGTTCCTCTAACTACATATTTGCCAGTATTTTTTTTCTCTTTAAACAATTTTGTGCTAATTTTCATTCATTTTTTTTCTTTTTGGGTCACACCCGACAATGCTCAGGGGTTTCTCCTGGCTCTGCACTCAGGAATTACTCCTGGCGGTGCTCGGGGGACCATATGGGATGCCAGAGATCGAACCCGGGCCAACATGGACCAGCCGCATGTAAGGCAAACGCCCTACCCGCTGGTCTATCGCCTCCGGCCCCTAATTTTCATTCTTAATGTTTTAACTCTGTACTGTGGATGCTGACAAACTTCTTCACATCAATCCTAAATCTTCACATGTAGTGAAACAGAGAAGATACTTTAAATCGCCATGGGCAGAAACACAGACTATCTCAACAACATCACTGGGTGCAACTGAGGAGCAAAGTTCACTTGTCTTTAAACAATTACAAACCAATGTTATTCTCAGGAAATTAAACATTAATGATAATTTGGTAGTATGAAAAAGTTGATTTCGTGTGCACTTTTGCATCATATCTATATAGATATATGTAAAGGCCACACACATGTTGCTGGGGAATGAACGGAGGACTTGAAATACGTAAGGAGTGTGCGCCACCTGTTGAGTTATCACTGGCTCAACTCAGGTACACTTTCGTATCAAGTTATGAACTCACTCATTCTCACTCAAAAAGGAGAAGTATTTCAAGCCCCAGCCTAACCTAACACTGAAGACAGCCTTGTGCTCTCTACTTCTTGCAGCCTCCTACCCCCAGATTGAAATCCAGTCCAGGGACAGTGATACCAGTCTACCTGATTCTAACCCTTGGCACCTGTCACTGGCCTGGGATAAGTTTGTGGTGTGATACCTTCCGCCTTCAGTGAGCTCAAGTTTGAAATCAGGAAATAGATTTCTGCAAACTTAGTCACAAAACTTACACCTCTCAATTTGTGAGACAAGTTGTGGGAAAATATGTGAGGTTCAAATTGGCAAAGGAGTAATCAGTTTCTGCCTCTCTTCCATAACTAACTACTGAAACACATTTATAATCATTTTTTTTATAAACTGCTTCTCTACAGAGAAAAAAATGATCGACCCTTTATGCTGTGTGTGACACTTTATGAATGTTATTTTGATCTTAGAGTCTTACGAAGGAAATGCTATCATAATCTCCATCTTATAGTGATGCGTGCTTAGGACTGATGAGAATTTGCCAAGGTCACAAGGCCAATAACATCAAGGCGAATACCTGAGCACAGCTTTAACATCTACAGGCTTTCACTGTTAACTGCTCTACTGGACTTTAGACTTCATAGATCTGAGAGCAGAATTCCACCCTAGGATTGGGAACAAAAGGCCTGCATGTAACTGAGGAGTGGCTTATTTATGCTCAGCTTCCTCTTGCTCCTTGAACAACTAGTCCCATTATGTGTTGCTTAATGACTGGGACATGTTCTAAGAAACAAGTGGTTAGACTATTTCATCAGTGAGTGACCATCAGACACTGTGATTACACACACTTGGTCAGTAAAGTCTCCTCAACACCTACGCAGTACAGCACAGCCTGCTGGGAAAACCACCCAATGCATGGTCTGTTGCTGATGTCACTATTTAAGTGACACTGAGTTATATCTGAGTAACTGCTGAGGTTCTAGCTGATGACTCTAATATATCTGTACTGTTCTATATTGTCTGCAGTGCTACTCCCCCCCCCCCCCCACAGACACACACACACACAAACACTATAATCAATAATAAAATAATCATCTCAAATAAAACACTTGACATCTTGGTGTCATGGGCTTGCCTGTATTTGACACAAGGATGGTCAACTGCAGGCAAGGGGAACAGGGTTCAGGCACAGGTTTGGACCCTGCTCCTTTCTCTGCAGATATGCCTTTAGCGTTGGAGAGGGGCTAAGAGATAAAGGTAAGTGTTAGTGAGCCACGGGAGGGAAAGGACCACTCTTGGGAAGGGGGTTTTCTCTGTTCCACATGACTGTTGTGTTGTCCAGACAATCTTCTTCCCAGGTTGTCTCTACAACTGGATTTCTGCTGTACATACCAACTGAGCAATAACAGATGTTCAAGTTCAAAAGGTTTCCTGCCAGCTGTAATCTCTACCCAATAAGCTGCCCCGGGAGGTCCCCGCCACTTGTGATGCTAGGATCCAGTATCACAAGCGGCCCAATGGCAGGCCTCTGTCAGGAGCTACAGCCCTTCTCAGCACTGGGAGCCAAGCTGCAGGTTATGTTGAGTCCCTGGAACTCTCATCCTGCATTCTGGCCTCTCTAGCAGCTTACAGAGACCTGGTGTGAGTAGGAGTTAGGAGAGAATCTTCCCCAATGCAAGATGTAGTCACCACAATGAGCTCCTGATTATGTGGAGAACATTCAGATTTCTATCCGCAAATTTTTTAAAAAAGGCAAAACAAAGTGATACAGAAAACCTGTGAGGCCACATCTTCGTGAAGGTGTTGCTCCCAAGTCACGCTCAAGAGCACTGAAATCTCGCCTTGTGAACCAACCCAGCTGCTTCCTTCTCTGGACAAGACTGCGCTTCTGTGGCAGGTCAGCCTCACCAAAGAGAAACACACTGCATCCAGGGACATGCAGGACTAGACGCTCGGCCAGGCCTGTGGGCAGAGGGAAATGGCAATAAAATGAGCTGAAACCAGACCTAGTGATACAATCTTCTACTGATGCAACATCTACTTCCCCAGATTTCATATTTCCAAGAGATTTAGCATTTTATATTTATTCATTTATTACCAAAGCCTATCATTTGCATAAATTTTTAAAATCAAAGCTTGAACATAACACATCTTATCATAAAATTAAATCACATATGGGGTACCAGGGATCAAACCTGAATCAGCTGCATGCACGGCAAGTTGTATTATCTCCTGAGCCCCAAGAAAAATATCATTTTATTTATTAATTTTTTTTTAATTTTACAACACATCTATTTGGAGTGGGAGTGGCGAGGTCCTCCCAGGCAGTGCTCAGGGGCACAGGGCCCATTCCTGGTCATACCCTGCTGGCTGGGCAAGGCCTGACCGTCCATGTTGTGTCCCACTGACCTTGCTGACCTTGACTTGGCAGCAAGGGCACCAAAGCTAGGGGGCTATACCCAGTCATGGAATTGGGAGAGAGGGACTTTTACAAGGAAGCGTACACTCCAGCCTTTGGAGCCATCCCCTCTTGAGATAAAAATATCATTTTAAAAGTTAGGTTCATGAATGTGACCTTAAAAATCCAAATAATAAGTGTAGAAATAATTCCATAATTAGAAATTACCATTATTAACCCCAGAAAAGTAACTGAGGAAAATATCCTCAATGGATGATATCCTCATAGAGCTTTGCATGATAGATCATCATAGTGTGATAACCAGGCAATAGCCTTCTGATATAATGAAGCATTAATCTCATAGCCTGCCTCTGAAGAATATTTGCCCCTTGCATATTCAGTTTTCTAAAACTAATTTAAAGTTTGTAGAAAAATGCGAAAGTTAAAAAATACAAATTATGTGAGATCATGGAAAATAAACAGATATAGAATGTAGTAATTCTATATAACAACTACTCACTGTACCAGTGAATATCAGAAGGAAAGGGGATGGTGGGGATCAAGGAGAGACCAGCTTAGATCAAAAGAGACAGCTGAGGGTCAGAGGGCTAGTAGAGCAAGTAAGGCACCAACACAGGTTCAATCCCCAGCATTCCATATGGTTCCTTTAGCACTGCCAGCAGTGATTCCTGACTGCAGAGCCAGAGTAAACTCTGAGCATTACCAGGTATAGCCCACATACCAGAGAGAGAGAAAAGAGAGAGGTATAATAGTCAATGTAATGTGTGAATCATAAATAGATCCAGATTCAATTAAATTCCTCATAGATGTTTGCTCAGATTATACTCTGGGAATCATATGGCACCAAAAAGGTATTATGATCAGTGTGATGTTGGTTACACAGTAACAGAAGAAAATGTCCACATTATTTAAAACTACATGGACAATGGGGCCGGAGCGATAGTCCAGTGGGTAGGGCGTTTGCCTTGCATGCGGCCGGCTGTGCCGGCCCGGGTTCAATCCCCGGCATCCCATATGGTCCCCCTGAGCACCGCCAGGAGTAATTCCTGAGTGCAGAGCCAGGAGAAACCCCTGAGCATTGCCGGGTGTGACCCAAAAAAGCAAAAACAATACATGGACAAATAATATATTTTTGGAATTTTCATTAAAATAATTTAGAAAAAACCCAGAGAAAGGAGGACCATGCTGAATGTGATTCTAGCAGCACTCTTCTTTGTTATCCCTACAGCCACACTCAAGTGTGCAATCTCTTTTTTTTTTTTTTTTTTTTTTTTTTATTTTTACAATTACAAAGATATACAATTAAAAAGTTCATATTTGGGTTTTGGTCATACAGTGTAGCAGCACCCATCCCGCCACCAGTGCCCATCTCCCACCACCAACGCCCCGGTTCCCTCCCCTCCCCCAGCCCCTCCTCCATGGCAGGTTCTTTATTTCTTTCCATTTCTCTATCTTTCTCTTTTCCTTCCTCTCCAGACTATGGATTACAAAACATACATTAAAGGGTTGTCATGTGTATCTTTTTGCCTCTATTTAATGCTCAGTTCTAGGTTGGCATTAGTACCCTCACAATTGTTAGCACACTGTTCCATTTTCTGTCTTACCTAGCCTCTGACTCCCACACGTTTGTGATAATTTCCACCTTTGACAGGACCTCCTGATGTATGTTTCACTTGACCTTGGATATTGGAAGTGTGCAATCTCTTTCCGAATGACCCTATCATCCCAACAACAACAATGAGAAGGGAAGGAGGTGGGGTGGGAAGAGGAATATAAAAGAAGACAGAAAGGCAAACAAAGGGAGAAAGGGAGGGGGACTACCCCATAAATTGACAGAGATTAGGATTAGATTAAGACACACATCTCAACCATGCCTACTGCACTGTGAAGCAGGGTTCCTTTCCCCTTACAAGGCTTTCCCACTGCTCTGAATTCTAAAAGCTGGGCCATGCCTGCTGGACTAGTATATTCCTACTTACTAGAAGTTTCTGTGTATCGTCACGATTTTTAATATTTTTTTAACTCATGAGCTCTTCTACACAAACTCATGGTAGAAGAAATCCAATTTACTTTGTGTTCCCGAATAAACAAGAAAATTAAAGCATTGTCTTATTTAGATTAAATTAATTGAATCAAATTAATTATGCCTTAATTAAAGCAAAGCCAAAATATACCTAGTAACAAACTGCAGACTACATTCTTCATGTTCAGGGAAATAACACTGTTATTTCTAGCTATCTGCAAGCCAAGGCCCATGGCAGACCAGGTAGGCATTTAAAATTTGGCTGAAAAGTAAATTTAGGTAGTCTGTATTTTAAAGACTTCCCTTAAATTTAGTCAGAAAAAAAAAAGGCTCATTTCTTCATCATATCATTTGCCCCATTAATCTATGTAACTACCACCCCACATAATTTCAATCTGGACTCCCTCTCCTCAGAGCTCAACCAGCAGAAGAGCTGATCACAGCTGAGCTTGTGTAGCCGCTTTGCGCTGCACATTTCATCAATAAATGCTCAAAATCTGAGTTAACTACTAGAGTATCCCACCCACACGGCAGAGCCTGGCAAGCTACCTGTGTCGATTTGATATGCCAGATACCAGTAACAATTATAGACCTCATTCCCATGACTGATGGAATGGTTTGAGGCTCCTTACGTTTTTGGAGCAGGCAGAAGCCCTTGGGCTATCTACCATGTGACAGGATGTATTGAGATGTTACTGGTCCCACTCTAGCAAATTGATGATCAACGGGAAGTCAAGTGATCAAGAACATAACTGGAGAAGAGAAAATTAAAATTCAGAAAACTTCAAATCCAAGGCTGGGAAGACTACGCCTCAAGAGCATTATTATTACTTAAAGCAAGAGTCTCCTGTGCCTTTCCTACAAAGCCAGTCCCTCCATAGTGATCAGCATTTCCAGATTAGGGACTTCTAGGACTTCACTGGGATCCAAGAAACCAGGTAAGTTAAAGAAGCCCTGCAAGAGAACTGTGCTCTCCTACTGAAACCTATTTCTCCCCTCAGTAACCAGCTCACATCTGATCTACTTGCACTATACAGTTCATTGTGAACTTTTCTGTCTTCTTCTAGGTTTCAAACTACTTGATTAATCCATGTTTGTACATCTGAATAAATTGAGTTTGGTCCTGAAACTTTTTGCAAGTGTTGTACTTTGCCAATCAGGAATAACTGTTCATTCCAAATCGACAACTGAGAAAATTCTAGTGCTAGAAAAAGCATTGGGTTTAATACCAGCAAGTGCACATGCAACCCAGCACAAAAGCACAGAACAGTTTCCACCCCCTGTCTCATATTAACCAGCTGTCCCCAGAATAACTGGTGCCGTTGAACAAGGGCAAGTCAGAATCACCTATGCCAAAGAATATTATGTCCCTGAATTATCTTGAATTTGGCAAAACAAAACTCTTCAACCTCTTAAACTGCTTTTATTAAAAGACCAGATAGTTTGTTTTTCATTTTTTAGTTTTCCCCACCATTATTAGCAGCACTTTTATTTCCCTATTTTCACTTGTCAGATTCTGGAAAAAAAAAAAAGGCATTATTTTTGTTTGATTGATTTTTGTTTGGGCCATAGCCAGTAGACTCAAGAGCTACTTCTGGCTTGGAGTTTGAGGATGACCAGCCAGGAGGGGAGGGAGAGCATGCAGTGCTGGGGACCAAGTCTGGGGCTCCTACATGTGAAGCATGTGTTTTAGCACTGGTCCCTGAGCATTCCAATATTTTATTTTATTTTTTTTATTTTTTGGTTTTTTGGGTCACACCCAGTGACACTCAGAAGTTACTCCTGGCTCTTCACTCCAGAATTTCTCCTGGTGGAGCTCAGGAGACCATATGGGATGCTGGGGATCGAACCCAGGTTGGCCACATGCAAGGCAAATTCCCTCCCCACTGTGCTGTCACTCTGGCTTGGCAGTTCCAATATTTTAAAATGTATAATTAATTTTCATGACTGGCTAATGTTTCTTTTATTGGTGGGGGGCACACAGTGGTGCTCAGGGATTACTCTTGGTTCTACACTCAGAGAGTATTCCTGGTGGACTTGGGGGACTATACGGGATACTGGGGGAATCAAACAGATCCTCAACAAGATCCCTACCCACTGTACCATCTCTTGAGCTGGCTGAACTTTTTGCTCAAAATTACTTTCAGTTATTTTACACATGTATATTATCTTATTGTCAGTTTTAACTTAGAGAATCTGTGAATTTGGTTGCTACTTTTTTGATAGAAAGGAAGACCAAAGAAATAAAATGCCTCTTGGTACAAGAAAAAGTTTAAGATTCTTCTTCTTGTTGATCTTTTGTTTAGTTTTGGGTAACAACCAGCAGTACTTAGGATTTTCTCCTGGCTCTGCATTCAAGGATCACTCCTGGTAGTGCCCAGGGGACTATAGAGGATGCCAAGGATTAAACCCATGTTAGCTGAATCCAAGCCATGGTAAAAGTCCCAGAATGTACTATCATTCTGGCTGAAACTTTACATTCTTTTTGGCGGGGGACAGGAGAATTTTAGGAGCCATACAACTATGCTCAGGGCTTATTCCTGACTATGTGCTCAGGGATCACTTTTAACAGTGCTTGGGGGCCGTATGGAATGCTGAGAATCCCAGGTTGGCCCCATGAAAGGCAAACGCCTTATCCAGTATGCTATCACCCAGCCCCAAAGCTTTATAGTCTAAGACAAGTGTTAGTATATTTGAGACCATAACAGACATTACAGTGGCTGAAATGTAGTATTTATTAATAAGATAATATTTAAGACACTATTTTTAATCAACTTAATTAAATACATATACCTGCCTATTGGCTATATTTTGTACCCACTATAGCTCTTTCCCCTCTGCCTTTGCTTCTTTCAGAAGTAAATGATCACAAATGGTAAAATGCAGTTGAAATGTGACTATAAGTGGAATTTCACTTCAGCTACTTTAGAAGCATAATTGATAAGTTTGGTTTTGTTACACTTTTTTATATCAGTCATAATGTACAACTAGGAAAAATTCCCAATTCTGCCTTCTCCTTTCCTCTAGGAATACATAAATTTACTTTCCTCTGGCCATGGTATGAACATGTGGCTTATTATTAGCATTTTTTAAAAGTTGGCTTATGTTAGTTTAAAAAAATACCCCCCCAATGCCATTAGATAAAAATCTTCCTATATTAGCCCAAAAAGAGTAGTGTTTGACCTGTATGGCCTCACACTCAACAAGTAGGGAGAAAACATGCAGAATCTAAAAATTAAACAGGGTGCTAGACTTGCAATCGTATAAGCATCTTCTAGTTTTAGTAAAGCTCTCTCAATATAGCCAAGTTTTTGTTTAGTTAATTTTTTATTTATGTATTTTTAAAATGAGGAGGAAAAAAAGTTCCCTACCAGAAGCCATTAAGAAAATCAGATGGTAAAACAGATAGCCCTCTAAGTTTTTGCCTAAATTTACACACATACCTAAAATAAAACTGGCCGATTGATCTTGCTCAGTGCTTTGGAAAAGAATGACATTTGCAAATACAGTGAAGTAGCAGCGTGATGTGGCACTGCCCCTAATTAAGTGCAGACTAGGAAAAATTATTCTTAGTTTAGTTTATGGAAGAGGGTGGTGGAAATTTCTCTTTGCAATTCAAAATTATTTTAAAGATAGAGCATTTCTTTTCCAATGTCTTCATTAAACGGAGCTGTTAGGGAATTGTCTCCCCAAGCCTCCCCAAAGAGCACAAAGCTACCCAGTATTCGCCCCATATGCTCGACTTTGAAGTGTGAAGCTGTGACCATCCCACTAAACTCTTACACCACCATCAAAGCCATCTCATTACGCCCAGCACTGAGAGTTAAAGCGCAGGGCCGTAACCGCTCCAACACAAACACTGCATTAACAAAGCAACCACAATATTCTTCCCCACATGGCTAGAACTTGGAGAAATTTTTACCATATGTACACATGCAAGAGATACAAAAAATTTATTGTGCTAGAACATCATTGAGAAGTACATTAAACATGCTGACTAGAACTGCCTGTTACCCTAAAGGATTGGGGGTGGGGCGGGAAATATAATGCAGCTGATCTTTGATGAAAGAACAAAACATTAGGCTGAAAAATGAGATCAAGCGCAATTCTTAAATTGCATTTCTACTGACACAATCCGTTGCCTGCTCTTTCTTGAGGTAGCAGAAAACAATTTTAAGGGGGAAACAAAACTCTACTGCATGTCACTGGATGCTACTGTTTATTCTGTCACGTTTAATTTCTAAAGGACAATAGCTTACAAAGAGCGATATGCTAACAACAGCATCTACGACTCTAAAGGACAAGACTTGTTAAGAAAGAGTCATTTTTGTTGTGTCTCAGTTGTCAATTATCATTGGCATGGAAATGAAAACTAAAATGTAAGGGAAAAAACTGTGACATGTTCTTGAATGGAAAATGAGGCCAGGGTAAGAACTTGATTGATTTTTTTTTTTCTGGTAGGGGGAATCTGTAAAATATCTATTTAAGCATTTGCAGCAAATGTTTGTGCTCTAGAAAAAATTCTTGAATTTACAAACAAAACGCTATTCAAAATGTTCATTGCAGCATTATTTGTAGTGGGGACATGTGAATCTAAATGTCAATAAATAAGGAAAGAGGTAAAATATGGTAATTTGAATATAATAACCAAATATATTGAATGGTTTATAATGTGACATCCAGATTTCTAAGATAATCTGATGAATAAAAAGTTATAGAATGATAGTATATATAGTACAGGTATATAAAAAATCTATACTGGACTTACTGGCATACACACATATATACATAAAAGCATGAAAAAATCTGGAGTGAGTATGAATATATTATACTCAGACCATAATTTGGCAGAGGTTGTTCAAGGAATCAGGTTTGGGGTGTTGGTCAAAAAAATGAGCTTCAGGGGCCGGAGTGATAGTCCAGCAGGCACAGTGTTTGCCTTGCATGCGGCTGGCCCATGCCGGCCCAGGTTCCATCCCTGGCATCCCATATGGTCCCCGAGTACCGCCAGGAGTAATTCCTGAGTGCAGAGCCAGGAGAAACCCCTGAGCATTACCGGGTGGTTCACTAAGCTATGTATCACATATGGACACTGCAAGTTTGTCTACCCCACAATGAAGGGGAAAGGGCCAGAGCAACAGCACAGTAGGTAGGGCGTTTGCCTCGCACACCACTGGCCAGGGTTTGATCCCCGGCATCCCATATGGTCCTCCAAGCACAACTCTGAGCATTGCTGGGTATTACCCAAAATACCATCTGAATGGGTCAAGAGAAAGGCAGTAAAGCTCCCTCTCTCCCTTCCCACAGTCCTCCAACACAAGTCATATTTGCAAGCTTGAGTACTATGTCTAGGTCTGATCTTCCATCTCCTCTCATCCTAGTTGTTATCCTTTCGATCCCTCCCCTCATGAGTTGCTAAAACATTGCAAACCCACTAGTTAATATAGTGCTGTTCTCCAGGCTGATTCCAGTTAATATAGTGCTGTTTTCCATGCTGATTCCAGTTCTTCCCAGAGTGCTTCCAGAAAGCAGTGATTATCTGGGAGGATGGGGCTGGGGGCCAGGTTCTATTTAGAAATTTCTACTGGGGGCTGGAGTGATAGCCCAGCGGGTAGGGCGTTTGCCTTACACGCGGCCGGCTCATGCCGGCCCGGGTTCGATCCCCGGCAACCCATATGGTCCCCGAGCACCGCCAGGAGTAATTCCTGAGTGCAGAGCCAGGAGTAACCCCTGAGCATTGCCAGATGTGACCCAAAAAAGCAAAAAGAAAAAAAAATGTTCTACTCGGATAACATCATTTAGTCATTTGGGTGTTTTGGTTAATAATCCATATAGTACTTCATTTAGTTATTACAGAATAACTAATTACTCCAAAGTAAAAAGAAATAAGATATGGATAATATGAGCATTTACCATACACTAACAAACATGGGAGAACCAGATTAATAGTCTAGTCCTGTTTTGCTCCAAAGTTCGTAGCACAAACCATTTACATGAGAGTTTGCACTCTTGGTGATCTCAGTTTTAGGTAGGTGAAATAAGCCACACTCAAAAGATACTTATGGATAGATATTCTGAATTTAATATGAATAGATATTCTGAATTTAAATAAAATGCTTCCACTCTTTTCACAAAACTAAATAAAATAATATGCCTTATATTTTAAGTAGATAATGTATTCATGAAAATATGTGGCACGCTACCTTACCTTGCATATACTTTCATAGTGATACAGTTTTTAGTCTTTTGCAGGGAATATTCTGATATCAAGTATAACTTTGTGCAGATATAACACAGTTCACATAAAGAATTACAATGGACTCAGTAACCTAACCTATTTATCTTATGCTGTATTGAGTAATTTGTTTTAGTCTGCCCAATAATGCTTTCTAATATTCAGGTACAGAGCTCATGGCATCAACTTTCTTGGGAGATGTTACTCTATTTCTCTGACAATCATAGTTGCATTTAACATGGCAAAGGAAATTGTGAAGAGGCATTCCAATACTATTTGTATAGTCATGTGGAACTCTATCTAGATAATATTTCTCTGGAGTAGACACTGAATAAACTTTGCAAATAAAGAATAGATAATAAAGGAGAAACTGTTACAGAACACGGACTTTTAGAGTTGGAAGCATTTCAGAGGCATCATCCACTCCAAAAAGTTCTTCCAACATCTTTTCATATGAACCATCACTCAGAAGGTACCTTATTTAGAATCCTGATGACACAAAACTGACAAGAGGGGCCAGAGCGATAGTAGAGTGGGTAGGGGGTCTGCCTTGCACGCCGCTGACCTGGGATTCAATTTCCGGCATCCCATATGATGTCCCGAGCACCACTAGGAGTAATTCCTGAGTGCAGAGCAGGGAGTAACCCCTGAGCAAGCCAGGTGTGACCCAAAAAGCCAAAAAGCCAAGAGATATCTATGCTCCTTTATGGTCAAAGGGACTAGCATGGGTTCCAGCTACCAGCTATACCCTGTTTCATTTGGTGAGAGAGTGTCACTAATATCAATGACAACTACTCACTGGTGCGATGCAGAGAATAAAATGGGTACCATTTCTCATTAACATTCTTGCAGGATGTTATTATTCCCCATTGTATAGATACACAAATGAAACAGACTATATGTTTCTTAAAATCAGTTGGCAACTAACTTGGAAACCTGGGATTTGAACTCCTGGATATCATTTCAAAAATTTTACTATGCCCAATTTTTAACTTGTCTTCCATGTGTAGCCAAAGTAAGCTCAAGTTGATGAAAAAACTCCTGGGCCTATACACATATATATGTAATGGGTAGATGGGCTTGGAATTGGACCAATGGCTTCCCAACAGTTTTGCCCATTTGTTAAAGACCTCTACTTTCTTTCATTTAGGCTAATGAGAAACTGGCTGCCCCAGAGAGAAGTTCAGATAGGATACAGAAAATTCTTAGGGATGATTAGAATTTTTCCAAGGAGCAAAGCATCAGGGATGTGTAAACAGTCTATACTATACAGCCTATTCCCTGTAGCAGTGAAGAGTTAACTTCGGCTCATACACCCAACCAGTGTCCCGCCCCCAATGGAAAACAAATGATATGCATAAATTAGTTTGGCTTCCTTATGAATTCTGCTCCCATACATTTTCCTGTCCACTGGCCACTGGCAATACTCCAACTCTTCTCAGGGGGCTCAATGTCACCCTACCTCCATTTGCTCCCCAACAGGTCAATTGTTCTCATTCCCCTTCCCAGACTCCCACTCTCTTTCTCCCTCTCAGGGAGGTCCATTTCCACCCACTCCCATTTCTTTAAATCTCCTTTTGGAGAAAAGTGTTTCTTTTTCATCACTGACGTTTCCTTCCATGTGGGTACTGCTTGTTTCTGACTTTAGAATGTGAACTTCTTTGTAAAAGAATCACCACAGATATAATTAGTTATGAGGAGATCTCCTACTGGACAATCACTTGATCACTTGACATCCCATTATTCATCGATTTGCTCGAGCGGGCACCAGTAACATTTTCATTTTACCCTAACACGTGTCAGTGTAGCCCAATGGCATCTGGTTGCTTCAGGAATACCAAGAGCCTCAAACCGTTCGCTCAGGGTCTTGATGAAGAAGTCTGATCATCTTGTAGGTGGGCAGCCACGTGATCTTTTGACATCCCGTGGGATCCAGTCGGTAATGGCTCTAGTCCAGCGGTCGTCTCCAAATCGCATTACATGTCCAGCCCATCTGATTTTCAATGCCTTGGCAAACGAGACAGCATCCCTGACTCTGGAACAGCGATGGAGGTCGGAGCTCCAGATTCCTTCTTTCACTTGAGTGAAGCATGATATTCCAAGCATAGCTCATTCGATTCCTCTTTGGGAGACTCAAATAGCATTCTCATCCGGCTTTCGAGGGGCCCAGGTCTCTGAGGCGCATGTTAATGCAGGGAGATCAGTGGAGTTGAAGAGATGTGCCCGGAGCCGGAGGTTCTTTGTCCTTTTAGCTATTTCTTCGATGCCTTTGAAGGCATTCCATGCCACTCTTTTCCTCCTGCACAGCTCAGGTTTAGGTCATTCATCATGTTGACTTCTAGACCTAGGTACACATAACTGCTGCATTCAGAGATGTCTGTTCCATTGAGAGTGAATGGGGCCTCTGGAACTAGTTCATTTTTCATGAACATAGCGGAAAATAGGGGGGCTGGACAATAGGGGGGCTGAATTAAATATTACTAGCATCCTCATAGAAAGTGGGAAATTATACCAGGATAATGTCAGGGGAACAGAAAAGGGCCTTTCACTAGTGAAAAGGAAAAAGTTTCTTCCTCTCCAGGCCTCAGAAAAAATCAACCTTGCTGATTATCTGATCCCAAACTTTTGGCCCCCAGAACAGCAAAAGAATGCATACTATTGCTTAAACTACCTCATCTGGGGCTGGAGAAACACAGACAAACACAGCAGTAGAGTTCTGCCTGCACATGATAGACCTGGGTTTGATACCCAGCATTCCAGATGGTTACTGAGCACCACCAGGAATGACTACTATCACCAGGTATAGCCCCAAAACAAACAAAAATAAATTAAATTGCCTCATCTGGGGCATTTTTATTTTGTTTTGTTTGCTTTGTCTCTGTTTTGTTTGGGGGCCACACCCAGCAGTGCTCAGGGGTCACTGTCAGGTTAGGAATGGGACCCAGGGGCCGGAGTGATAGTACAGCAGGTAGGGCATTGGCCTTGCATGTGACCAAGTTGGGTTCAATCTCCGGCATCCCATATGGTGCCCTGAAAACCACTAGGAGTAATTCAGGAGTGGAGAGTGTAGAACCAGGAGCAACCTCTGGGCATTGCCAGGTGTGACCCCAAAAGGCAAAAAAAAAGAATGAAACCCAGGCTTCTTGCATGCAAAGCATGTACAAGGTCCATTGAGCTATTTCTATGGTATTGTTTATTAATTTAGGGCTAGGAAATTAATACATTAATTTTGATTCTTTTCAGTAGCAATTCCCTAAAAAAAGGAGTTTGAGAAATAAGGTATGCATGGATCTTCTCCAGCGAGTATGTGCAGTCCAGTTCTTCCTGACTGGCTAAATGGGGCAACTAATCCTTCAGCTGGGTAAAGGTGGCCATCGATTTTTTAAAATTTTTTATTATATCATGCAAGATATACAATTACAAGGATGTTCATAATTGGGTCTCAAACAGTGCTCCAGCACCCATCCCTCCACCAGTGCCCCATTCCCACCACCTACATCCCAAACACTCTCTCGCTGTCCCTACATCTCTCCCTCTTTTTTTTTTCTTTTTGGGTCACACCGGCAATGCTCAGGGGTTACTCCTGGCTCTTCGCTCAGGAATTACTCCTGGTAGTGCTCGGGGGACCATATGGGATGCCGGGGGATCAAACCTAGGTCGGCCACGTGCAAGGCAAATACCTTACCCTCTGTGCTATCACTCCGGCCCCTCCCTCTCTTCTCTTACACTTTGTGGCTTGCCCTACAGATATTAACAGTTTATGATGTCTCTCTGTGTATATTCAATAGTGAGTTCTAGTGTGACATCATAATTCCCCATTCCCCATAAACTCTCCAGTTTGTTGCAACTAGAATGATCATTACAGTGTATAAATGTGAAAGATCCTGGGAAGGAACTGGTCCTAAAATCTATTATTGTCTAAGATTGTCACGCAGCTGCAGAGCGGCACAGCTGAGGGTCTGGAGTGTCTCTCTTCCGGCTGTTGGCTGTGGTGGCTGAGAGCTCGTAGCCACACCAACATGGAGTCTGTGGAATGAGTGAAGGGGCCCAAATTCCTACTCCAAGTCCAGCCAGCGTGGCCCCCTGCATGCTGAATGAGCCCTAGGAGCTTGTAGGACATGGCCAGGGGCTAGCCAAGCCTTTTACTATCCTCCAGAACTCCATGGGCTGCTCCACATGAGGCCGAGCTGCGCAGCTGTGGGTCTGGAATGCCTCTCTTCTGGCTGTTGAGGTAGCCATCAATGTTACTTTATCAGCAATGAAGTTAACATTTCCATTTCTCATTTGCTTCATTCTATGGTCAAAACAATTCAAATTGGAAAGGGAATGTTCTATTTATAATAGCCTCCTCTTCAGCCCCATTTAGGCCTCCTATTTCTTAGGACAAGCAATGCCCAATTTCTTCATTCTACTGCTGTGAAGTAAGCCTTTTGCACTACTTTTCAAATGCTTCTCTCTTGGGCTCCCAACATTCCAGCACAAACACTGCAATTTCCTCACAAAATAACTTGACACCTCAAGATTGCAGGTAGGTCAGAATGCCTAGGAGAAAAATTGACAAAGAAAATAGCCACGATTTACCTCAACATTTTATCTAACTTTATACTGTTGCTTAATTAAAATTGGGATCATTTCATAAATGTGATTTTCAGAGTCACATAATAAATGATAATCTGATCAATAATTATGTTCAAATTATTATGACAGCACCAATGTATGTTGCTGTCACTACCATCATCAAGTGCTCTGGGTCTCCTGAAGGACAGCTGTACTTGGCCCTTGGAGGACAGATGGACAGGCTGCTGTGTGCATGAGGCCATAAGGGCAATAGGTTGATGTACTTTGAACTCAGAGGCTTACTGATGGCACCAACATATCAGAAGCTTCTAATCTAGCTTTGACAACAGAAACTCTGTAAGTGCTATAAGAGAAAAAAGGAAAAGGAATTTGGGGATATGGAGAGATAGTAAGCAGGTAGGACAGCCAATATGGGTTCTATCCCCAGCATCCCATATTGTCCCTTGAGCACTGTTAGGAGGAATTCCTGAGCACAAAGGCAGGAGGAACCCTGAGCTCTGCACCATGTGGCACAAAAACAAAAAAAAAATGAAAAAAAAAAAGGAAAGGAAGTCAGAGAATCTCTAGCTGTGGCTAGTGGCCCAGGCTTGGAAACTTACTATGGTAACTTTCACCTGCTAAAATCCCTTTGAAGACACCATCAGAAAATTCTAGGGCAATAAAGTCTACTAAACATTAGATCCTGGCCTGCCACCCCAGCAGAGTCTTACAACAAGCCAGACGACCTCCCCGACTCCACGGAGGCCGCCGTTTTCCACATCCGGACTTCTTTCTTGTCACAACTCCACCCAACAGACCAGACTATCACAGCCCGGATCATCGACACCCACCCTGCAGCAGTTTTTTTTTCAATCCGCCCAGGTATGCTGAACCAGAGACTCTCAGACATGGGGCAGAGCTGCTACTTGCTCTCCCTGTGCCCAGTCGTTCATGAGGCGCCTGGGAGACATGGCGGTTCTAGCCCTGGCCTGCCACCCCAGCAGAGCCTCACAACAAGCCAGGCGACCTCCCTGACTCCATGGAGGCCGCCGTTTTCCACATCCAGACTTCTTTCTCGTCACAACTCCACCCAGCAGACCAGACTATCACAGCCCGGATCATCGACACCCACCCTGCAGCAGTTTTTTTTTCAATCCGGCCCAGGTATGCTGAACCAGAGACTCTCAGACATGGGGCAGAGCTGCTACTTGCTCTCCCTGTGCCCAGTCGCTCATGAGGCGCCCGGGAGACATGGCAGGATTCTAGCCCTGGCCTGCCACCCCAGCACCTCACAACAAGCCAGACGACCTCCCCGACTCCACGGAGGCCGCTGTTTCCACATCCGACTTCTTTCTCGTCACAACTCAACCCAGCAGATCAGACTATCACAGCCCTGCTCGCGCGCAGCTAGCTGCACGGTTCATCAATAATTGCTTTATTTAGAGGTGACTACAAGAGTTTGCCACCCGCACGGCAAGCCTGGAAAGCTGCTTGTGTCATATTTGATATGCCAAATACCAGTAACATTTATATTAGGTCATTCCCATGACCTAATATAATGGTTTGAGGCTCTTTATGTTCCTGGAGCAAGCAGATGCCTTTGGGTTCTACTAGCATGAGACAGGACATATGAAGATATTACTGGTGCCCGCTCTAGCAAATAGATGATCAACAGGAAGATAGTGATAGTGATAGTGAAACATTAGATGCTTTGTGTGTAAACTCTGTCAAGGACTTTACTAGTCAGGGGTGAACGTTAACATCTCTGTAAAGACTCCTAGGTAAATCCTGAATATTCTAAGAGTGCATTTTTAAACCACCAGTCCTCAGACCAGTGACAGTCTGCAGAAATTCCTGCCAGTGTGCGAAAGTTTTCGTGGCTTCACACATGGCATGCATGGATCATGCAGCAGTACTATTATAAATACTCAGAAATAAAAATTGATATATAAGTACTGTTTATCAATAATTATTTCATTTCTGCCTTTGCATATTTATTTTTGTTTTCACTGGACAGAAGGTGTGTGAAAGGCTAAAACCACTATTTTTGACTTCCCATCTAGGAATGAATTACAGGAATATACAGTTAGGCAGCAAACATTTCATGTTCTCCACCTCTTCATCCCAATTATTCTTTCAGTATCTTTGTCACTGTCAATATTCTCAACAAATACTATTTAGTACACATCAAGAGGAAAATAGGAAAAAAGGGAATGGGCTATCTCAGACCATCATTGTGCTGGGCCTTATGGGCTCGATCTTCCTGGCACTGGCCTTAGAATTATCCACCTCAGCAACAAAAGAGGCAAGCATTTATCAACCAGCTTAGTGTCTTTCTTTCTCTTACACCCCACCTGTCAAGGGGTGCCCTTTGGGATGTTAACTTCCTTAAACTTCATGTTTCTGCATAACCCAAGTGAGAGAAAGAATGCAGTTTTTTCAAGTATGGCTGTATTCATCCATAATACAGTCACAGAAAAAAGGTTAGTTACACCAGTTCTCCCAGTGTCCTTTTCCTTACTCATTAGTACTTCTGTTTCACAGAGGCAGCTTTAAATCTCTTGTATTATTTATTCAGCCTCTACCAATATGCATTTGTGAACCTACTTCATAAATAAAATGTTCTAAAAAGTCACTTGAAGTCAGTCTTAATACATAAGGTATGCTGCAAATGTACAGTAATTTTCTGTATTTTTTATATTTTAATATGGTGGCAGTATCTTATAACTCTCAAACTAAATACCATGTCCTAAAATTATATTAACACTTGTTTGAAAAATTAACCACTGGTTTTATACTTTCGTAATGAAGATAATACTAATGATGGAGAGAACTATATCAGAACCCAGAATCTAAATTGACTAATCTCAACCCTCTATGGGCTGCTATATGAGATGATCTCCATAGCAACTAGAGAATTGGAGTAGAAAATTCTTGAAGAAAAAAGTTGTTCCTGATTTGCCAGATCAGCCCATGTTTTGACAATCTGTAATAAGGTAATCAAAGGGTCTCAAGACTATCACATAAGTGTTGACACCGTGTGAATTTGTCATGGCACATGTCCTCCAAGTCATAAAAACACCCCGAAAAATCTATAAGACTGATAATTCTAATCAAATTCATTAATGCCTTAAGACTGTGAGATTAAAAAATAAAATCTCCATAAAAGAGCTGTTTATTCATTCATAGAACTTACTTAGCCAGCACCTATTATTTCATACTTATTTATAACATAGTATTGTGTAATTTATGTAGAGTCACTGAATCAATGGCACAAAACAAAAATCAATTATCATATCCTTTTAAAAATTCATAATTATTGGGGCCGGAGCGATAGCACAGCAGCTAAGGCGTTTGCCTTGCACCGCCCAACCCGGGTTTGATCCCCGGCATCCCATATGGTCCCCCGAGCACCATCAGGAGTAATTCCTGAGTGAAGAGCCAGGAGTAACTCCTGAGCATTGCCGGGTGTAAAAAAAATTCATAATTATTTACCAAGGATAGGGAGTGGCTGGGACAAGAGGGAAGCAAACACTTAGTGTTGAAACACCGTATGTACAAAATCCTATCACTACAGTATTGTAAATTAGAATGCTTCAAATACAGTAAATAAACAATAATATGAAAATGTCATAGCATAGGCCCAGACTTTGATAGTGAAATATTATGAGTTTACATGCTAAGTCCATTTTTGCTGCAGGTCAAAGATAGTATATATTCAAGCACCTTCTCCACTAACTCCTCATTTCTCTCCTTATTAAATCTGTCTCATGAAACTTCATGCATAAATGAGAAATAAAATCATATTTCAGAAACACAAGCACCTGCATATTAAAACACAGAGTAAATAAGAAGTGAAAACACACAAGAATTCTATGGACCACACCAATCTTTCAGAGAAATTGTCTAGAAAACTTTATTGAAGGGCCAGGGATGTAGCTCAGTGATTCTAGGAAGCACATGCAAGTGCATACACACACACACACACACACACACACACACACCACACACACACAGAGGTGTATTAAGAAAGTGGCAAGATCATTTCCCTTGCATGTGTGAGAGCTTGAGTTTGATACCTGACTGCAGAAAAAAAATAATAATTATAGTCCAGAAAGTGAGATGGAAAGTCTTCAGTACTGAGCTAGAAGACAGTGGGGGAAAAGAACAGTACTTCTGTAAATTTAACAATGATTCAAAATAAGGTGAACTCATTGTTCTTGGAGGGTCCAAGATAATTCAGCACCACCAAGAATAATTAGAGAAGTAAAGACTTCTAAATAGTTGGAAGTGTGGATCCATACACTCATTTTCACTTCTTCCAATTCCCTACTCCGTTGGCCCCATTCAAAGAGAGAGAGAGAGAGAGAGAGAGAGAGAGATGACTTTAAAAGCACCAACCCTAACAAACAGAAATGACATGAAATAAGGGCACTGGAACTTAGAGAGCAGATACAAGACTAACAAGAGATGCAGCAAACCTACAACAGCAAGAAGGAAGGGAAGTAACCTGACTTCTATACAGGCACTGTAAAAAAATGAATTTGGACCTTTGTCTAACACTAGACACAAAAGTCAGATCAAAATGGATTACAGAAAAACCCTCCACGACATTGAAGCTAAAGGCATCTTCAAAGATGAAACAGCACAAACAAAGCAATTGGAAGCAAAGAAAAACATATGGGAGTGCATGAAACCAAAAAGCTTCTTCACTTCAAAAGAAATGGTGACCAAAATACAAGATAGCCCACAGAGTGGGAAGGAATATTCACCCAATACCCATCTGATAAGGGGTTAATATTCAGGATATATGAGGCACTGGTAGAACTCTACAAGAAGAAAACATCCAGTCCCATCAAAAAAGAAATGAAACAGAAACTTTGACAAAGAAGAAATTCAAATGGCCAAAAGGCATATGAAAAAATTCTCATCATCACTAATCAGGGAGATGCAAATCAAAACAACAATGAGATATCACCTCACACCACAGAGACTGCCCATATCCAAAAGAGCAAGAAGAACAAGTGCTGGCGTGGATGTGGGGAGAAAGGGACTCTCATTGATTGTTGGTGGTAATGTAGACTGGTGCAGCCTTTTTGGAAAACAATATGGATATTCCTCCGAGAACTAAAAATTGAGATCCCATTTGATCCAGCCATACCACTCCGGGAAATATGCCCTGGGAGGCCAAAAACACACAGCAGAAACACCTTCTAAACTATGTTGATAGCAGCACTATTCACAATATCCAGAATCTGTAAACAACCAGAGTGCCCGAGAACAGATGACTGGATAAAGAAACTTTGGTACCTCTACACAATGGAATACTATGCAGCTCTTAGGAAAGACAAAGTTATGAAATTTGCACATAGATGGATGGACATATAGAGGATTATGCTGAGTGTAATTAGCCAGAAAGAAAAGGACAGATATAGAATGACTGCATTCATTTATTTGAGGAATAAAAAAAAGCTAGGTAAGACAGAGAAAGGAACAGTGTACAATAATTGTTGGAAATAATAATACCACACTAGAACTGAGCATTGAATGCAGGCAAAGGGATATACATGACAACCTCTAAATGTATGTATTGCAAGTCACAATTGTAAGAGAAGAGAGAGAGAGAGACAGAGACAGAGAGAAGAGAGAGAGAGAGAGAGAGAGAGAGAGAGAGAGGAGGCAAAATGCCTACCATAGATGCAGGCTGGGGGAGAGGGGAGGAATCAAGGGACTTTGATGGTGGGAAATGCATACTGGTGGAGGGACAGGAGCTGGAACACTGTATAACTGAATCCCAAACATGAACATCTTTGTAATTGTATATCTTACGGTGGTATAACAAAAAAAAATTGGGGGAGCGGGAGCGATAGCACAGCAAGTAGGGCATTTGCCTTGCACATGGCTGACCGGGTTCGATCCCTGGCATCCCATATAGTCCCGAGCTCTGCCAGAAGTAATTCCTGAGCAAAGAGCCAGGAGTAACCCCTGATGGTTGCCGAGTGTGACCCAAAAAAAAAAAAAAGTTATTTTTAATTATCAAAACTAGCAGCCTGCTTGGGAGGGAAGGATTAAGCAAAGCTGAAGCAGAATGGGGACCAGTCTGCTACACAGCAGTTATATTCTACCCCTCTTCATCTAGGCTCCTGCTCTGCTCCCGCCCTAGCAAAATTATCTAAGATAAAACACAGGATTCTGGACCAGGGGTGAGGGATACTGGGATAGGCAAAGGTAGGGATGAACTATCACAAGCAAAGCAATTGGAAGCAAAGATAAACATATGGGATTGCATGAAACTAAAAAAGTGTCTTCACTTCAAAAGAAACAATGACCAAGATACAAAGAGCCCACAGAGTGGGAAAGAATATTCACCCAATACCCATCTGATAAGGGGTTAACAAAAAAGTGGGACATTAAGGAAACATTTCAGAATTAAAAGCTGATTCTTATCACCCTTTTTGCAACTCAATTTCTAAAACCAAGCTAAGTATGACTACATTTCAGACTGAAGACTAGAAAATCCTTCTCTGGGGAAAGAATAAAAAACAAACAAACTAACAAAACAGTCCAAGAGGAAAACAAAACTAAAAGGGGAAAAAAAAAGGAAGCTTTTTCTAATGAAATAACAATTCAGTTCACTCTATAGCTGACAACTCACATCCCATCTACATGTATACTCAAAAGTGTGTTTCCAATCTTTACTGGCCATTCTTTAGAGCAATGAGCCAATCAAAGATCATGTGCGAAAATCCTTTAAAATAAACAAAAAAGGGGGTCAGAAATATTGTGCATGAGTTAAAGTTCAGGTCTTGCATACAGATGACTCTGGTTCAATCTCAGACACTATACGGTCCCTCAAGAATTAATGGGTTCAAACATGAAGCGGCTGGGGAGGCTGGAACTCGGCTCGCCCAGGGCCCAGCTGAAGAGGGACCCCCAGGAGGGCAGACGGGTTTTGGGAGTGGGCCCTTCACCTCTGGGGGTCCCGGAAGCAGCCGGATGAGACTCGCCCATCACACTAGCCACCATTTTCGCTGTCCGGATGCTGGGAAACTGCCTCATGACCAGATCAACAGAGCAAAACCAGTTCGAGCCCAGTACTGCGCGGCCGCTTGTGGCGCGTGGTCCATTAAAATAGTGGAAACAGTAATGTCTTTTAATGCACTGAATTCCACAAAGAGCAGGAAAGTTTGGCGGGAGGGAGAGATAAAGAGGAGAGAAATGACATACAGAACCCGCCAAGTAGTTGAGGTGTGGGAGGGGGAGGGAGGTGGGGACATTGGTGATGGGAGATGGGTTGGGGTGGAGGGATGGGTGTTGGAACAATGTAGAACCCAAACTCTACATGAGCATCTTTCAATTGTATGTCTAAAATGGTGTAACAATATTTGGGGGGGGGGGGAATAATAAAATAAAATAAAATCGGAAAAAAAAAAGAATTAATGGGTTCACAGCAATACCACTTCTGGGAATACACTCTGAGCGCCTAAACACACTCAGCAGACATGCCATCTGCACTTCTATGTTTATTACTTTTCACAATAGCCAGAACTTGGAAACAACCTGAGTGCCCAAGAACAGATGATGACTGGATAACAAAATTGTGGTTCTTCTACACAATGGAATACTATGCAGCTGTTAGGAAAAATAAAGTCATGAAATTTACTGGGCATGGATGGACATGGAAAATATTATGCTGAGTGAAATGAGTCATAAGGAGAGGGACAAATATAGAATTACTTCATTCATTTTGGTATATTGAAAAATAGTATGAGACTATACCCAAAGCCAGGAAAAACAGGAGCTAGGAGGACTAGTCAATGGTTGGAAGCTTGCCGTGTGTTTGTGTGTGTGTGTGTGTGTGTGTGACTGTGATAGAGAGAGAGAGACAGAGACAGAGACAGAGAGAGAGAGGCGGGCGGGGGCGGGGCAGAGAGGCTAAGGACAGTTAGGATAAAAAGGGGACCAGTATGACAATAATAGAATAATATCTTGAAATGATCACTTTGAACAAGAACTGAGTGTTGAATGTAGATAAAAGGATATAAATGATAACCTTTCAGTATCTATATTGCAAGTCATAAAGCCCAAAAAGAAAATATCTAGAGAGAAAGGAAAAGTACCTCCATAGAAGAAGGTAGAGGCAGTAGGTGGGAGGGAAACTGGGTGGGAAATGTACACTGGTGATGGGACAGGTCTTGGAACATTTATATGACAATAACCAAATCACAAACAACTTTTTAACTGTATATCTCACTGATTCAATTAAAAACATAAATTAATACAATTTATTAAAAAAAAGAAAGAATGGGTGCAGTCCTGGAAGTCGCTATGAACCACCAAATCACTTTGCTCATCTCTGGCATACTTGGGCCTAAGCATCACATGGCATCCTCCGTCTCTCATATTAAACTGCCAGCCCAGTCGGCTGAGAAATCAGCTGGAGAAATCCCAGCCTTTTATAGCACTTGTTGGGAGGCCTTGGGCCTCCTTGAAAGTTTGAGAGGCCCCAGTGCAGAAAATAAAAAATGAACACAACCAAAGAAACAAACCAAAAAGCAATCTAGAGTGAGTATATGTGTAGCTATAAAGAACAGACACCATTATAGGAAGAAGAAAATGTCAAGAACTATCCATTTCCACTGTATTCATGAAACCAAATTAGGAGGCTATCGAAACAACTGTTTAAAAAGAACATTCATTGAGTAAATAAATGCACGCTGAAAAACGCAGGAGAAATTTTAAAAAACTTTTTAAAGGTTTAAAATATTGAACAAGAGTAAATATATCAGAAGGCATTATAAAAATATAAAGTTACAAAACTGTAGAAATAATAATAGAAAACTATATGGCTTACAATGCACAAATAAGAAAACTTATAGAAATATCTGAGAGAATGAAAGTGCCTCAAAGTGCCTACAAACTATTCAGCACAATAGATAAAGAAAAAAAATAGTCTATTCAAATACACAAAGAGACTTACATGATAAACCCTAAATGTCTGCAGGGCTAACTGCAATGTGTAAAAGAAGGGAGAGAGAGATGCAGAAACAGAGAGAGAGAGAGAGAGAGAGAGAGAGAGAGAGAGAGAGAAAAGGGGGTACCTGCTACTGAGGCAGCCTGGGGGTGGGCGGGAGGGGGTGTGGGTATACTGGTGGTGGGAATGGGGCACTGGTGGAGGGATGGGTGCTGGAATACTGTATTACCAAGAACCAATTATAAACACCTTTGTAACTGTATGTTTCACTGTGGCATAATAAATTTTAAAAAAAAGAAATACAATGTCCTAACACCGAAAAAAAAAGTCTATTTAAAAACATGTCACAGAAATTTACAGAACTCTAGCAACAAAGGAAGATGACAGAAATTTATAGAACACTAGGAAGATCTTACAAACTTCCAGAGAGAAATAACAACTCATATATGATGATTAATAAACACAATGCCTCAGAAGCATATTGAAATAATAATTCGAACAAGCACATAGCAGCTTCAAAATAAATGAAAATTAGGTCTTACATAGAATTATATACCTAATAAAACCAGCAATTAAGTGTAAATATAGAATATCAGTATTTTTAGACATGCTAGATCTCAAAAAAGTACTACCTCTTTTCCCCAAAAGCTACTTAAGGATGTGTTCCACCAAAACAAATCCATAACCTAACACGGAAGAGAGAAGGCATGATACTCAGGAATAAGAGACCTGACAGGAGGAAAGAAGTAAGGAACAATCAAAGCAATGGTAAAAAAGCCATCCCTTAAAGACAGGCATCATCAACAAGCGGAGAGCAGTACTCCTGATCGCAACAGGTCAGAGACTTCTGACAACAAGTCTTAAGAAGAAAATAACTGATAGGCCATTGCATGGAATATTCTATCAAAATACATGGACAGATGTAGTTATTGACAACTTGAGTTTAAACCAGTGAATAATATACAATTTCAGTAAAAAGATGCAGAAGGGTAAACGAATTAGAAAAACACTGTATTTCATTGCAATGCTTACACAGTTACAATAATGTATCCATTAAATACTTAGAAAAATTTTTACATAAGCATACTTGAAGGAAGAATTGTTCTATGAGAAAGTGTTAGGTGTGTCTGCTAGGAGTAGACGTAAGCTAAATTCTCATCTTCTGCAGTGAGCTGTCAATAGACAATATTGTGCATAGCAAAATGTTGATAATCGTGACACTATCGTATATTCAGAAACTGTGAAAGAGCTGATCTTAAAAGTCCTCATCGCAAGGCAAAATTTTTTTTTCTGTGTTTGGGGTCAAATATCACTAGACTCACTATATGATCATTTCTCAACAGATACAAAATCAAATCATTATTAACTTTAGATATACACTAGATCCCTTAACTCCCAGCTGTCAATGGCAGCATGTACAAATGTATCCATACTCCTTCCTTTCATGTTCCCATTCTCCCGTTATAGCTGTTTTGTTTCCCACCCCTAACATTCCATGACATCTCTCTGTACTCCGTTATTTTACCCCACCATCACTTCCAAATCGTCTTCCTGTTTATTCTCTATGACCCCCAAAGAACAAATCTTCTAAAATGCAAAAAGCCAATCAAATCACTTTCTTGCTTTAAAAATCATCAATGGCTGTCACTGCCTTTGGGATAAGGTTCCAACTCCTTAACCTGGCATTTGACCTGACCTCTAGCAACCCCTTGAGCTTATTGCTTAACATACTCAGGAGCGTTTTCTGCATCCAACCCCACCTCTAAGCTTCCGCCAGCCTCACTGAAGTCCTGTGCAGGGTTTCACACTTAGCAGCTCTCACCTCTCAGTATCTGCATTGCTTGCCCTTTATTTTAGAAGCAGTTAAGCTAAAATTAAATGTAAACTGATGCGTGTGTCTGCATGCATATAAACCAATGCATATGCATAAAAGCCTACAAATAACCTGACAGTATTAGTAAGTTATCTGAACTCCACATTTGGACTTTACCTATTTTTTTAAAAATTTTTGAAGGGGTGCTAACCCAGGAGTGCAATGGGCTTATTCTTGGCTTTCTGCCCAGGAATCACTCCTAACAATGTTCAGAGGACCATACTGGGTGCCAGAGATCGAATCCAGGTCACTTGTGTGCAAGCTAAGAGCCCTACCAGCTATACTATTGCTCTGACCACTAGGCATCATTTTAAGAAATCCCCACACTATATATCATATATATACTATCAAGTATATAATATTGATATGATGATATGATATATAATATTGATATGATAGCAAAATGATTAACCTCCTGGGGGTTCCTCTGGCTTCTTGCTAGGATCACTGGGATGACAGGTCACGAACTGATTTTAGGTCTCAACATTGGGACTCCGCAGTTCCTCAGAGCTCCACCCAAGAGAAAACCTGATATTTCCCCATTAATTTTCATCAGTAAATGCTTGAGATGAGAGCCTTCTTCTGAGAGTATACCACCTACACAGCAGAGCCTGGCAAGCTACCTGTGTTTTATTTGATATGCCAAAAACAAGTAACAATTATGGACCTCATTCCCATGACCTGAAGGAATGGTTTGAGGCTCTTCCTGTTCCTGGAGCAAGCAGATGCCCTTGGGCTACACTTGCTGCAACAGGACGTATGGAGATGTTACTGGTGCCCGCTCAAGCAAATCGATGAACAGGAAGACAAGTGATACAAGTGATGATAGCAAAAAGTTCTAAAATATATTAAAAATTTCACATATAAAACTTACACTATATATTATATATAATATATAATATATATAAAATCCTTTATATCACTAGAACGTTCTCCATTGCCTTAGTTAAATTACTATCTTAAAATGGTTTCCCTAAGAATAGGTTACCTTGTTAACAAAACATCCCTTCACTATTCTCTGAACAGTAAAACACCAAAATTCAAACACTAATGCCTCATGATTAAGCAGACTGTTACCAAATGAGGAGAGAGAGAGAGAGAATTTTTTTAAATTTGGATGATATTAGATGAACAGCTGTGTAGAAAAGGGAATATAAAAATAAAAACTGCATGCTGGAGCATCAAAATAGTAACCATGTACAGTATATGACTGTTTTTAATCAGATGAAGATTGAAGCTATTACATTTCAAATCAAATGTTATAAATTAGTTCAAGAATGCAGCTGAGCTCTCATTTAATTAGAAATGTCCATGTTTAAATCATGAGGTACAGTAGCTGCCAATGAAGCAAAAGGGCAAGGGAAGGGAGAAATACTGTGTCCAGACCCTCCGATTGTCAACTGTCTCCTACGCCAGGATGAACATCTGGGAAGGACTAGTCCTGATGTAATGGAGAACTTCATGTACTAGCTAATTTGAGATTTAATGTAATTGAACATAATTGTTTTGAAGACAATTAAAATCATTATTCTGGCCTGAACAATCTTGAACTCTTCATTTTTTGTGTGAAACAGATTCTCCCTCATGCTGAATTTTTTTAACTCTTTCTTGGATGAGAAGTAAAGCAATCTGGGGGCCAAGATTTCCTTGGAAAAGCACAAGGACTCTCAAGTCACATGGAAAAACAACTGCAGTCATGAAGTACTGCTCTAAAAACAAGGCTCACTCCTGTTCCTACTGACGAATGTAGCCATCCTGTTGGAGTCCAGATCTATTCTGCTGCAGTTAGACAATTCACTATGAAATAAAAATGAAGCAACATCACAGAGGGATTTCTGAGGTCATGCACAGAAAATTACCTTAAAGCCAAATTTCCCCCAAAGGTTATGAGCAGCTACATCTCATAATTAACCATGGTAGAGCTGGAGAGTCTAAGCAAAAGGTCCTTCTTTTTATCCCAATTTGCCTAATTCAAGAACACCTCAAGTGACATAGCTGAATTTTCCAAATTAAACTTACCCCAGGGGCTCAAATCAAGCATGTGACAGTTCAGTTCTAAAGAAATTCTTAGAGTTACATACAGGGGAAAAAGAAAAAAAAATAATCAGAGGCAAAAGGGGTAGAATTTACCATTTAAGTGGTTTTTCAACCTCATCATTACCCCTGCTCAAGAAAATGGGACACAGATGGGCAAAACACACCATTGTTCTGCCCTGAGAGTCTAAGGAACTCATTAGAAACTACTGCTGTTTCCTCAGTGCTCTATGGTGAATTTGTAAGGGAGAAAAGTGATCGATTGACTGCACATCACGGGTCTTAGTACTGCACGGGGTCTTGGGGTGGGAAGCGGAAGGATGAGTCACAAAGACATAGGGTGCCCTTGGAGCCACAAAAAGCTTCCTGTTGACACAATTCTTCAAGGTTGACTTTTCCCAGCCATTTGAGGAGTGATTATATCGTCACAAACTGTTCTGATTGGTAAGAATGGTTTCCATTAAGGAATAACTTGCTACACCAACTTTCTCTTACTTCTGGCCACAGCACCACACTCTTCCACTCCTACACCAGAGAGCGGGTAAATGGGAATCAGGTCCACTGCGCCCAGGCATGGGTGGATCCCCTCTTGAAGCTCCATATCCACAGATTGGAAGGCCTCCAAACAGGCAGCCAGAACACAATTACCTTCAAATAAATAAATAAATACATACATACATAAATAGATAAATGAACGAATAAATAAATAGATAGATAAATAAACAAACAGATAAATAAATAAATAGATGGATAAATAAATGATAAGCAAACAAACAAGCAAACACATAAATAAATAATAAGCAGGCAAACAAGCAAACACATCAATCAATCAATCAATCAATCAATAAATAAGTAAACAAACTTTCAATCTTATCTAGAAAGGCAGCTATAAAGTCAATTGCTTAATTGTTTCATTCCTTTTGTAATCTGTATGGAAAAGCTTTTTCATCCAAAAAATAAAAATAAAAGATCCACCCTTTCTACGCATTCCACTTTCCAACTTTTTGGCATGTTTCTTCAACTCTTTTATATTTCTTCAGCACTTTATTCCCCAAAATAAACAACTTTAATTTTTTTACAGTTGGTTACTTTTCTCCTAATGCTATAAAATTAAAATTAATCTGATAAAATTCCTTACTACCAGAATGTTTTATGAATGATTATATTAAAATGTAGCCACAGATAAAATGATATTTTAGTTTTGTTCTTGTCAATTAGACTTCTCATTGAATTAATTAACGTTACTAACATGTTTAATTGTATTTAGAACATGTTATAGACACCTAAGAGTTTTATGTGATTATCCTGAACTTACATTAGCCATCCAATACAACCTTTAGCTATAAACAACACATAAGAAGTTTGAAATCTGATGATTATTATTTAAGAGAATATATTCTATTTTTGCTTGGAGTTATCAGCCAATAATTTATTCTCCAAACATACATACCTTTCCAAGAAACATATTCTGTTAAATCAAAATTAAGTTTATTTCAAAATATTATAACCCTTTATAAGCCATATTAATACAATTTTATTTTAATTTTGGATTCTGGGCTACACCCAAAATCTCAGAGCTTACTCCTGGTTCTGCATTTAGGAATTACTCCTAGTAGGTTTTGGGAGACCACATGTGGTGCCCAGGATTGAACCCAGTTAGATGTGTGCAAAACCTACCCATGGTACTATTGCTACAATACAATTTTTGAAACAATTATTAATCCTTCAAATACAAGATGTTCCACTGAAACTTATTATAACCTTATGAAACAATGAACCCATATCATTTCAGCTCATGGAATCAACATGAATTTAACTCGATATTTCAGACTCCCAATCCAAAACACCACCACGTAGCAAATTCCGTCCAATCCCAATTTATCAGTGAATTCAAGGCTGACTTCAACACTATTACTTCACAGATTAAACTTGAAGACATTTATTTAAAAATAAAGGACATGTGATTATGTAGGGAATAGTGACATTGAATCTTGGAGATTCATTTTAAATAAAGATGAAATCGGAAATGCATGAATGGTCTAAAAGAATGAAATCCAGTTTCAAGTAAACTATGCAATAGAGATGCGGGCATTCAGATTTATACAGGAAATCAATGTTAAAGAATATTCATGTCAATTCTCACAAACGTGTGGCAATCAGAGGCTAGGTAAGACAGAGGATGGAACAGTGTGCCAATACCAACCTAGAACTGAGCATTAAATACAGGCAAAAGACACACATGACATCATTTTAAGTATGTACTGTAATCAACACTGTGGAAGGGAAGGAAAAGAGAAAGAGAGAAAAGAAGAGGCAGTCTATGGGAGGGGAGAGGGAATCGGGGACATTGGTGGTGAGAGATGGGCACTGGTGGAGGGATGGGTGCTAGAACACTGTATGATCGAAACCCAATTATGAACATCTTATGAACATATTTGTAATTGTGTATCTCATGGTGGTATAATAAAATATTTTTTAAAAAAGAACATTCATGTCGACCTTTAAAAATGCACATACATGTATAGAAAGAAACAAATCTTTACTTAATTCATCAACAGATGCAGCTATTGTAATCACTGATCTATTGTAGTCTTGATCAGAAAATATATTGAGCACTGATACTTCAGGATGTCTTTGACCTATAAAGAAAACAACATATAAGATCCAGAGAGAAAATTCAGAGGCTAAGGGGAAGTGCCTTGCATGCAGCCAACTCAATTCCTGAGCTTCAAAGCTCACCTACTGCCCCTTTCGGTATTGCAGGTGTGGCTGTAGTGCTCGGCTGCATCAGCAGGTGGCAGACAGGAGAAAGGCTTGTCTATACCTAGGGCTCTGCCCTGTGGGCCCTGGATGGTTGACAGTCTGATATAAAAAAAGACTGGGGGGCTGGAGCGATAGCCCAGTGGGTAGGGCATTCGCCTTGCACGTGGCCGGCCTCGCGAAGGCCCGGGTTCAATCCTCGGCATCCCATAATATGGGCCCCTGAGCACTTCCAGGAGTAATTCCTGAGTGCAGAACCAGGAGTAACCCCTAAGCGCGCCGCTGTGACCCAAAAAAGCAAAAAAAAAAAAAAAAAAAAGACTGGGCCCCCTGGGATGAACCCAGAGTCATGGCAGAGCCTGGCAAGCTGCCCATGGTGTATTCGATATGCCAAAAACAATAACAATAATGGACCTCATTCCCAATGAATGGAGACGTTACTGGCACCCGCCGAGCAAATTGATGAGCAACGGAAGACAAATGACAAGTGACATAGCTCACCAAAGAGATGCAAAAAGTGATTCCTGAACCAGGAATAAGCCCTGAGAACTTCCAGGTGGTGCCCCAAACCCATCCACCTCCAATCGTGCCAAAAAAAGAAGATAACATATTGTACAGTAATTTTTTTTCTATTATGAAATATTTAGTTATTATTCTGATATAATTGATTTAATCCAAAATCAGGGGGATGTGATCTTTGAAGTAGCACTGGCCATTCATGAAATTCAAGGGCCTAATGGGCTCTCTTCAACGCATTTCTCTATCTATTCAGATTGTTCAGCTCAGGCATTAACCTTTGGTATCCATGAGAGAGCTATTATTAGGCTTGCTACTGTTAAAATTCTTTTGAAGGTGGCCTCTCCTTCCTTTCAATGACCAAATTCTAACATGGTAAATTCTGCTCCTTAATCAATCCATCAAAGGCCACTCAATTTTTTCTTCCAAACCCCAAAAATCACATGATATTTACCAAAATTTGACATTTGGTAAAGCTAAGATGGGCCAAAAAGAACCAAAAGCAAGATTTCTGGGATGCATGCACCTGTCTACTCAAAACTGTTCAGACTTCACTGTCTCCTTCCCAGAGGCTATTATCAGCATTCAGATGTTAACAACTTCCAGCTTTCAGTGGCTTATGACTAACTTGAATGTATAACCTGAAGGAGAAAGCTGCCATACCATTGTATGGCAACCACATATAATCCCAAAGTTATTTTTGAAGTTTACAAGTCTCCTTAAAAGTCTCCCTTAAGCCTACAAAAGCAAATTCAAAGTGAAGGACAAAAGTTTTCAGGCCTTAATTAAACCATTAGCTAGGCTATTATACCATTTTTGCCCTGTCTTTGGCAGATTTACAACTAATCTTTGAGAGGAAAGGAAAACCAAGTTACAAGCACAAATTACTAAGCTTACAACAGTCCTATACACTATTAATTTTAATAATGTCAAAGATAAAAATATGTCACTCACTCATAGCCAAATTGGCATCTAGAGACCCTTGCCCTGGTGTAGGTCTAAAATCTATAACTCAGATTCTTTACCTAAGTAGGAACTTCTAGGCCATTTAAGTGTTTTCACTTTGCTTAATTAGAAAAAAAACATAGGTGATACAGTTTTATTCCACCCACATAAAATAAGTGCCTTTAAAACATTTGTAAAACAATGAGTCATTTTCTTAACTAGTGCCACCTTCCCTTCATTTTTAAAACTATAAAATATAAAGCAAGAACAAGATTATAAAAACTATTTCATTTATTTTTCAACATACTCCAGATCCTAGAAGAAAATAAATGATTTGATTTTTCTTTTTTCTCAAATCTTATGGAAAGCTTTTATTCTCAGTTTCATATGATTCAATAGAATCAAATGCTAAAAAGAAAGAAATACTCTCCTGCAATTTCTTAGGCATGCATACAGGGAAAAGAATACTGTTGGCAGGAGTAGCTGTATGAATCTCAGCAGAAGTAAATTGTTTGGTATTTGTAATGGAGTATAATAGCTGTAATTCCATTTGAGCTGCTGCCACTAATACACTGATAAAACCTATGAGTTGAGACCTAAGCATCTATCCGTGTGTGGCGGATAGACACAAATGTCTCTGCACATTCGCTTAAATCACAGACAAGTAACCCAATCCCATTAGATGTACTATCCGACAATGAGGGGCCCAAACTGGCTCTTCCGACAAAAAGAATATAAAAGCACAGCTGCATATTGATTCGAAATTTTCTTATTAGTAATTATCAGAATTATCATAGACATTTATGGCTCCACAAAGTTGAAAGACAGAAACTTAAATGTACCTGTTGTTGGAAATGGGCTGGGGGAAAAAAACCTTCCTCGTGAGAAGTGGTAATCAAATCAAAACCAACTAACAGAAATTAAAATATACTATTCTCCAATGCCTCATTATGCTCAGCAGTTGCCCCCAAAAGTTATGCTATTAACATTTCTATTTAAATGACTTCTAAGTCTGTACATAGACTGGTGGCATGTCTGCATGTGTGTGTTTCTGCTGCACACACGTGCATGTGTGTCACTATAAACAAATGACATCTAGAACTGTGTGACCTCATATTAACATTTCAACAAAGATTTAAAATAAAAAAAAATTTTAAAGACAAAAAACAAAACAAAACCAGAGCAATATCTCTCATGGGAAATACTGGCCCAGGGAGTAAGGACACTTGTATTCTAGTCTGAATTGCTGTGTGATCTTACGAACATCACTTAAATGTAATTGCTTAAGAGTTTTTATACAGAGAAAATGGAGTAGAAATAATAATGCTGTAATGACAGCATGGGCTGTGCTGGCAGAAGGGTTTGGAAAAGTAGTTGGAATTTGGCAAGTTTATTCTTTACTTAACTGACTGAATAAAAAGGATATTGTACAATTACACAATCTATTAATGACCAAATAAATGCTCCGGGAGGAAAACACTGAATCTTTATAGAAAGCTTCCTCCTTTGGTGCCTGTCAATATCCTGAAATCCTGGATGACTGAACACTGACTGTCCCTGTGAACGACTGTGCTGCGAGGGGGCACGGAGGTTGCAACAGAGTATGGGTCCGTCTGAGCAGCTGACGGCTAAGTATTCAGGAGTTCCGCAGAAGCTATCACAGCCCTCAAACAAGAGGGGAAGGTAAGGAGAAAGACAAGCGTTCTGGAGACACTGGCTGAGAATACAGAAGTCAATATCTTATCAAAATACTGCCTATCCTCTCCAATCGCCTGCTCTTACCATTTTTCCCAAGCAGAGCTGCCTTTGCTATATTCTCAACAATGTGTTTTCTTCTGGCTTCTGAAATGTTTAGTAAACAGGCAGCCAAACGAAGTCCCAGTCTGGAGGAAGACATTTTTCTAGAATAAGAAAAATGATTCTTAAATTTGGTTTCTACAGTTCATTTTATTTCATGTTCATTAACCATTAAAAAAAAAGTATAACTCTTTGGAAAACCAGAGAGCCACGATATGAACACTTCATTATTTTACTCCTAGAATACAACCGTTAGAACTCTCAAGTTATCGCAAAGCAGAACTCCAAGTTTATGTGGCCATGTACCCATGTTACATGAAAAAGTCACGCTGGACAAATTCTGTAAGTTACTTAGCCTGAATTGTCATTTAGTGAAATGTGTTCACTTAGGTATGTTACTCCCTTTTAAGCGTCCTCTACTTTAGCTCATGCCTGTTTTCAAGGTCTGTGCTGTTTAACAAATAAGCATGATCCTTCTGTAAATGAGACTTACTGGGAAGATACAGGGGGGAAAAAAGGGAGATTTAATATGCTGGTTTTAGAGATATTCATAGCAAAAATAAATAAAAGGTATCTCCAAGTGTTGTACCATGACCCAAGTAAGAAAACAAAACAAAACAAAAAGAACCAAATTAAAAACAAACAAACACCCACCACGGTTTCATTTGGGCAATTTTTTTTTGTCCTCAGTGTTCCACTCATCATTTGGACGCTTTAAATGTTGACTATTCCACTAAGTTCCTCTTGTACTTTGATCTAAGTTTCCAAATCAGTTTCAAATCACAGGACTCTGTACCTTGAACTAAAAGCGAACATCATTTTAATGTTAACTGAAAATTACCAAAATTATATGACCAATTTTTATCAAAAACGGATGAAATACACAAGTTTCAGGTATTGATTCCATTTTGCTTTGTTTTCTGGAATGGGATTTTTCAACTTGCCAGCCTCCAATGGTACTACAAATTAAAGAAATTCAGACAGCTCAAATAATAAGAAAATACTCTTTTTCGAGATCAAAACATTGTATTTCGGGGGCTTCTTTTAAAAGGCCTAACTCAGAAAGAACGTGGCCCTCATGAAATCACTAGTAAGTATTGGTAGAGGATTGATCTTTGGGAGGATAGTACAACAAACGGTGTCCAACTCGGAGATCCAAGTTAACTGTGCTAGGGCGGGTTGTAGGGCCATAATAGCTCTCACTGCATTAACACATGTCTTCTGCCTTCCGCTCCCAGATATTGTTCTTTGGCCTAATCTCCCAACCTAAAAGAGTTCCTGGCCAATTCAGGTCTATACGCAGATTCTTATATTGTGATCATCATCTCACAACTGAAAATTCACAAAAGCACATTCATTAGGCTTTTCAAGACATTAATAACATTGTTGTAATAAAGCAGTTCCGACCTCTCTCATTTTTATATAAACAAAAAATTGCTTTACACAAGGGGTGGGGGCGTCTTCTGGCTTTCATTTGTTTTCAGTGTGTTTATGTAGCTTAATTGTCTCATCAGGCACTTTCCCAACATAATTATGCTTTTTAACAAATGGTGTTTATGGCAACCCCTAACAGTGCAAAAGAAAGGATTAGTTTCATCCTCATTCCACATTTTGATTCCCTGTGGACAGCTAAATCACACAAAGATGGTGTTAGGAAAAATCTACCTTCACAGCAAAAGCTGAACTCGAGGCAGCACCAGGCTTTGTAGGGGAGCAGACAGGCTTGTCAGCATAAAGGGCAAAGGCGTTAGAGCCCTCCACATCCAAGAAAGTGACCCCAGAACCAGCACACCCACCACCTTGTGCTTTGGGAGCAGACGAGGCCAGAGCACCCACTCCTCTCCCGGCTGTTTGATTGTTTGATTGCTCTCCGCTCTAGACAGACCCACCAAAGCGCCTTGCTACTCCCCGGAGGCAGGAGCAGGGTCCGCGCAGGGCGCAGCGTCTCGCCCGCAGTCACAGAGCATTTAATGCCCGCGCACGTACCGCGATTAGCACGTCTAGGCCAGCGGAAAGGTACGGCGGCAGGGAAGCGTGCTCGGATCCAGCGCGCAGCTCAGCCGCCCGGTTTCCGGGGAGTGCAGCGGCACCACGTGGGCTCAAGGGGTAACCTGAGGACCCTGTGCATGTCTCGGGCATCACACGCCCACCCTCAAACACCCTGCGCGGCCGGGTCTGCAGCAGCGGGCCGTGGGTCTGGCCCCGGGCCCGTTTGCTGGGTACAGCCGAGTTGAGCACCCAGAGGGGCGGCAAGAGCCCGACAGCGCCCCGATTCCGGTGGCCGCGAGTGGCTTCCGCCGCCGGCCGCGCCTCCCGGGCGCCCAGACGCGCCCCAGCCCGGCCCGCGCTGCGCTTGCTGACCCCGACCCCGCCCGCCGGCGGCCCGGGAACTCCACCAAGTGCCTTTCAGAACCTCCCTTCTCGGCTCCATGTTGGAAGTCCACCATGGAGTTTTGGAGAATGAAAGAGTTCTGTTTTATTTTAAAGGGTATTATCATCTAATGTTGAGGTCAAAATCCGTTGACCAGGCACCAGCAGGGGGCTCTGACCCGCTTAGAAACACACCCTCTTAAGACCTCTAGTGATAAATTCCCTACTGAGAAACTGCCCCAGAGCACTTGTGAATATGAACTGGACTCACCCCAAGACAAGACCAGGCCTTGCACATGCCCTTTAATCTAAGCTACAACCAACATGAAATAGACTTTTCGCGTTTCCCTTTTTTTCTAGGCCAGTGAACCTTGAGAACACATTTCTCTTCCAAAAAATCAGGACCTGATTTTTTTTTAATGTAACAAGGATTAAATGTCACCATTTTGATCCAATTTCATTTCTGAAGTGAAATAATCACTAAATAACTACTTCGATGGAATTAAATTAATTTTTAAATCTATTTTTTATTTTCTAATTATACTTTTTAAACACAGATTTGAGGAAATTAACATTTATGTGGACATTTGGTTTCTAGCCTAATGTGGCATAAAAATAAGTAACATAATGAGTGTTAAAAAAAATCAGGTTCACGATGCTTCTCACATCCTCATCATTGTGCTTAGATGTCACAACAGTATTATGTGCGATTGTGTCAGATCCAGCCTTCTCCATCTCAGAGTGTTGGCAGGTAGGAGGGTTGTTGGCAAGAGGAGGGGTGTTAACCTCAGGATCCTGGATCCATTCCAAGGCTGGTAATTACATTCTGCCAGCCAAAATCCATCCCATCATTCTAATTGGATAAATCCTTTCTGGCCTAAGCTACTGCTATGCCTGTCAAACTGTTGCCACATTTCACCCCAGAGGTGTCTGTGTTTTAGTTGCAAGAATCAGTCCCTTTGAGGTTGGCTTATCAGTTTAAATCCTCAGTGTGCTTTGGGATCCTATAAAATTAAATATATATTGGGTTTTTCCCTACTAAATCTACATAAAATGCATAAAGTATATAACCATGTTAATGTCTAACCATCAATACATACCTAATTGCGTCAGATTTGAGTTTTTCAAAGCTCGATTCATGTTTCTTTCTCATCTTTCCTTTGGAGAGTGTCTGCTGCCCACAGCTTTAGCTTCCTATTTCACAAAACATACTATGATGTCCCAAGTTTCCTTTCATGGTCAATGGAGCTGAATTCTCAGCATTTCAACTTTCCAGACAATCCCATGATGAGACTACTTGCTATAATGAAAGAACAGTTATTCACAGCTGGTTTTACCATATTCCAGCAGGGTGGGTGGGGAACAGGAGAATACTTAGCCTCCCAGCTCTCCTAGAAAAACCTGCTAGGACCATAGCAATAGTACAGCAAGTGGGGCTTTGCCTTGCATGTAGTATGTGGCTGACCCAGGTTCAATCCCTGGCATCCCATATGGTCCCCTGAGCACTGCGAGGAGTAATTTTTGAGTGCACTGTCAGTGTGACCTGAGGAGGAAGAAGAGAAGGAGAAGGGGGTGGAGGAGGAAGAGGAGGAGAAGGAGGAGGAGGAGTAGAAGGAGGAGGAGGAGGAGAAGGAGAAGGAGAAGGAGAAGGAGGAGAAGAAGGGGAAGGGGAAGGAGAAGGAGAACGGGAAGGAGGAGGAGGAGAAGGAAAAGGAGAAGGAGGAGGAGGAGAAGGAGGAGAAGGAGGAGAAGGAGAAGGGGAAAGGGAAGGAGGAGAACGGGATGGAGGAGGAGGAGGAGGAGAAGGAGAAGGAGAAGGAGGAGGAGAAGGAGAAGAAGGAGGAGAAGGAGAAGAAGGAGGAGGAGGAGAAGGAGAAGGAGAAGGAGGAGAAAAGGAGAAAAGGAAAAAGAAGGAGAAAAGAAGGAAAAAAGAAGGAGAAAAGTAGGAGAAAAGAAGGAGGAGGAGGAAAAGAAGGAGAAGGAGAAGGAGGAGGGAGGAGGAGGAGGAGGAGAAGGAGAAGGAGAAGGAGAAGGAGAAGGAGGAGGAGGAGGAGGAGGAGGAGGAGGAGGAGGAGGAGGAGGAGAAGAAGAAGAAGAAGAAGAAGAAGAAGAAGAAGAAGAAGAAGAAGAAGAAGAAGAAGAAGAAGAAGAAGAAGAAGAAGAAGAAGAAGAAGAAGAAGAAGAAGAAGAAGAAGAAGAAGAAGAAGAAGAAGAAGAAGAAGAAGAAGAAGAAGAAGAAGAAGAAGAAGAAGAAGAAGAAGAAGAGTTACTTGTAGGTCTTCTGGGGTGTCAAATTAGCACGTCTGAAAATATCCTCACACAGTAAACCTTAGTCCACTTTCCCACTCTAGCTATAGCAGCGAAAGAGCAAATAAGACACCAGTGATCTCTCTTCTGAAGCGGGTGGAAGGGGGGACCAGCCTCTGCTCAAATCTGAAGACAAGCTCTTCAGGAGAGTGTTCTCATCAAGAATTGAAAGATACCTTTGGAACTAGTGTAGTTCCATCAGATGTAATCCTGCCCATTTCAGGATTTAAAAGTTTCATGTCACGTTGACAATCAAGTCTCTGACAATCAAGTCTTTGTTTAGTTTAGCGTCTTTAGTGAGGGGATTTTTCATGCTGTGAGGGGAAATGCATTGTTTTACTCCACACTACTCCTGCCAAGTTCATGTTCAAGGGCATTAGTTCTTTTGTTGGGATTCCTGTTCAGAAACTCACACTGGGAGAGAAAAAAAGTCCCATGTCAGTTCTATCACTGACAACTGCTGTGTCCTCATGCCCTCAATGAGTCTCAGTGAGGCTGAGACTCTTTACCCTTCATTTGCATTTTTGCAAACAGGGTCAACTGTATTCTTCGAGAGTCTCTCCTGGCCCTGTGAACTGAGGTGGGTCAAAGAGGGAGGTTGTGTGCTAATGTCACTTCCCAGATCTGCTTAAACCCAAGCAGTGCCTGAAGAGGAAGGGTCTGGGTGAATGAGTGAGGCCCTCACCTCAACACATACCTGTCCACAAAAACTTAGTGATTCAGGTTTGCAAGCCACAGAATAAGCAATCTGTGGTGAACAAAATATCAACATTTCAAGTAAAGACAGGATCCTCCACTGCAGTTGTCCAAACTCAGTCTCTCGCCTCACCCTGCCCTGTGGTTGACTTCTCCGTGCCAGTCTGTTTCTGATTGTAGGGTTGAGAGGAAACTGCACCACTCTCTCCTGACTGCATCCTCTCCTCTGGTCCCCAAGACAGGCAACAAAACCAGAAATGACAAGGGTAGAAGTTTCCAGGCTAGTAGATACATATAATTTATAGTCTATTCAGGAGTTTCCTAAACTTCCACATATAGGATACTTGCCCGATTTATCTCAAAAGAGGACAAACATGGATTAGAACAAGCAAAACAATTGACTGTACTACTAATACACTATAAAATCTGGTGAATAGAAGTTTCCTATCATGCTTTGAATTTTTTCTATAATAGTATAAAGAATATTTTAATTAATATTACAATTATTTTTACATTTTCGCCTCTACCTGTGTTTGGGAAAATTTGAGTAGAGAATTTCCCTTAAAAAGACAAAAGTCTAATTGTTTTACTTTGAAGATTTCATCTTGACCATACTTTTGCAATGTATCATGTTCCATTATTCCTCTTCCTTTTTATGAAACATGAAAGCAGTTTCTTTATTTCTTTTTTTGAGGGATGGGACACCAACAAGTGGTCTAGAATGGACTGCCAGCTCTATTGCAGGGAGGCATCGGGTACCAGGTACCTGATGAACGGTCTCCCTGGTCTCCTGCATGAAAAACAACCCTTTGGCCTATTCAATGTAATCTGATAAAAATAAATTTTAATACTGGTTGCCATTCTTGGAAATGTGAAGTAGAGAAGTGATTTTTAGTTATTTATGCTGAATTGTCTGAATTCAATTTGGTCCTAATAGTCATTTTCTAAAATAGGAATGGCAAAAAAATAAAATAAAATAAAATAGGAATTGGTTTTTCTAAGCAATTTTTATTTTATTTTAAAAATTTTTTTTTTACAATTACAAGATATACAATTAAAAAGTTCATATTTGGGTTTTGGTCATACAGTGTTCCAGCACCCGTCCCTCCACCAGTGCCCATCTCCCACCACCAACATCCCGGTTCCCTCCCCTTCCCCGCGACCTCCATGGCAGGTTCTTTATTTCTTTCCCTTTCTCTCTTTCTCTTTCCTTCCCCTCCAGACTATGGATTACAGAACATACATAAAGGGTTGTCAGTGTATCTTTTTGCCTCTTTTAATGCTCAGTTCTAGGTTGGCTTTAGTACCCTCGACAATTGTTAGCACACTGTTCCATTTTCTGTCTTACCTAGCCTCTGACTCCCACCGTTTGTGATAATTTCCACCTTTGACAAGACCTCCTGATATATGTTTCACTTGACCTTGGATATTGGTATCATATTGTACAATATTTTATGCCATGCAAATAAATGCAGTCATTCTGTATCTGTCTCTCTCCTTCTGGCTAATTTTGCTCAACATAATCTTTCCATGTCCATCCATTTATAGGCAAATTTTATAACTTCTTTTTCCTAACAGCTGCATGTATTACGTTGTGTAGATGTACCAAAGCTTTCTATCCAATCATCGATTTTCGGGCACTCTGGTTGTTCTAAGCAATTTTTAGTTTGGAGTGGGGGAGGCTCAGTTATTCGTGTATTTTAAATGAAGAAAAAGCTCTTTTTTTTTTTTTTTTTTTTTTGCTTTTTGGGTCACACCCAGCGACGCTAAGGGGTTACTCCTGGCTTTGCACTCAGGAATTACTCCTGGCAGTGCTCGGGGGACCATATGGGATGCCGGGATCGAACCCGGGGCTGGCACAGGCCGACAGAGTGCAAGGTAAATGCCCTACCCGCTGGGCTATCGCTCCGGCCCCAGAAAAAGCTCTTGATATCCAGAAAAAGCTTACAACAGAAATATTTCTATTGCCCATGTATCTGTTGTTTAAGCACAGTAAATCATATCAGTCATTTTTGTCTTAATCAAGGAAAGGAAAGCACCCACACATTTCCAGAATTAATTATTTTCACCTTAATATTTGGGCAGGTAGGAGAGAGCACTCAAAGGGCTAAATGCTTACTTTGCATTCCTCAGATCTGAATTCTATCCCGAACTTGGCATGATCCCCTAAGCACCACTGGGAGTGACCCCTCCCCTACCCCACCCCGATACAGAACTAGGAATAGCCCTTAAACATCAGACCACAACAACTTCCCAAATCTGAATACTTGGGAAATGGTTTTACTTTATATGATACAGGCTTTAGTCTTCCTCTTGATTCAGCTGAGCTCTTTATCATGAAAGACCTGTAGGCTTGAACTGGACTTCTAGACTTCTTCCACTCTCGACCTCTTTTTGTCCAAGAAATGACACAAGGGCAAATGCTACCAAAACACTCAAATTCATTTTATGGTTGATTTTGAATTAATCTTTAGTCATTGCCTATTCAGAAGTCTTCTACTACCGTTGCCAAATTTTTTCATGACCCCATTTTCAGTTATGCGACTCTATCAGGAGTCATGACCCACAGTTTTAAAAAAGCTAGAGACTAGAGTAAGCATAGTAATTAACTTAAATTGGAATCACTTGTTATGCTTTCTACTTCTTTGTAACCAGAATATCTCATGTAACTAGCCAAGAGTTAAAATCTGATCCATCCACCCCTTAATTCAACCCTTACCTTCTTGTTCCTCCCATGTGGTCATTCAGCTGTGCATTCCTTCATTAAGGAGAGCTTCACGGAATGAAATGAAGTGTCTGTCTCCTGGAGTCTCTCTGCAAAGCTGGTTTTGTTTTTATCTTCTTTTCTCTCATAATTATTAGTTATACTGCAGATGAAAAGCAATTCCTGAAATTTCTTTTGGAGTTTTACTGCAAATTTGTAGTGATCTATGGGATTAAATGGAAGCGATTTATAAAAGTAGTATGATACACAAAACACATCTTATCATATCCAGAAAATGCTGATAATTTTAGAAACATTTCCCTCTAACATGAATTACTTGCTGTGATATAATGTTCTATCAATAAATGGCTGTTATAATTAGTCCAGTTCTGGAGAGATAGCATAATATGCCGGAAGTGAGTTTTGTAAGTACACATACAAGAACAGTAGATTTCATCCATGGCACTGTGTATAGTTCCCCCAAGTTCCAACAGGAGCAAGCCCCAAGCACTGGGCTGAGAGTAGCTTCTGAGTAATGCTGGTATAGTTCCCAAAACAAACCAAAAAAATTTTATCAGTAAGTAATGACTGCCAACCTTCGTTCTGATAACACTTCTGGTGGCATTCATGAGTCAGGTTGGGTGTACTTGTTGGCACTTCTGTATTGCTGCTGTTCTTTAATATAATAGGCAAGTGAATCTCTGCTTTTATTGACACCAAGTGGTAACATTCCCATGTGCAGGCAGATTGGAGACCCTGAACAGAAACAACCACAAAGTGGCTGCATGTTGGGACTCAGATGCTGCTCAGAGATGTCCCTTGTTTTGAGAAGGAACCTGTTTGGAGAGATTCAGATCTGGTCTTGGGCAGATCTCCAAGTTGTGTTTCTTCAAACTGAAGATTCAAATGAAGGTTCCTACTGGTCTGTTTGTGTTTGACTATAAATGTCTCAGAGCTGGAGGAATTTAACCAGTTTTAAGTGTAACATCCAATCATGTAAATAGAAAGCGCCTAACTTCTCAGGAAGATGTGAGGAAGGTGAGTCTTAAGATTTTCTTTATCTTGCCTTGAACCTCTGTTATTGTGCCACCCTTTTAGCTTTAAGTTCCATGTTTTTGGAAAAGACTAAGTAAAATCCATAGGAGGTCATGTGAGAAGGGACGTTAGAGATCGTCTGACACCTCCTCATAACCTCTTATTCAGACAGTAACTGATCTGAAACAGCAGCAATGGAATAGGGATGGAGGTAAATTATGGCCAGGAGTGGGAAGCAGGAGAGTCCTTATAATCCTACATGTTAGGCCTCGCAACTGTTTCTTCCATGGACACTCCAAGAGCCCCAAAGTGCTTTTTGAAAACCACCACCCATTTTTTTTATAGTATCATACCCACAGATATCCTCTTGAAAATTAACACTGTCTTGCAATAAGCCCACAATCACTATCACTATCTTCCCGTTAATCATCTATTTGCTAGAGCGGGCACCAGTAATATCTCCATATGTCCTGTCTCATGCTAGTAGAACCCAAAGGCATCCGCTTGCTCCAGGAACATAGAGAGCCTCAAACCATTACATTAGGTCACAGGAATGACCTAATATAAATGTTACTGGTATTTGGCATATCAAATACTACACGAGCAGCTTGCCAGGCTTGCTGTGCGGGTGGCATACTCTTGTAGTCACCTCTAAGTAAAGCATTTATTGATGAACGCGCGGGGCTACTAGCAGCCGGGCGAGTCAGGCTGTGATAGTCTGGTCTGCTGGGTGGAGTTGTGACGAGAGGGAAGTCCGAATGTGGAAAATGGCGGGCCCCATGGAGTAGGGGAGGGTGGTCTGGCTTGTTGTGAGGCTCTGCTGGGGTGGCAGGCCAGGGCTAGAAGCCCACAATATTGTTTCAAAATGCAAGTAGTATGGACAATCCACATTACTTTTAAGTTATTTAATAGGTTTTATTTATTTAATTAATTTATTTGGTTTTGGGTCACCTGACAATGCTCAGGCCTTCCTCCTGGATCTGCACCTAAGGATCACTCAGGGGACTGTATGTGATGCCAGGGATTGAATCTGGGTTGCATTATGCAAGGCAAGTGTCTTACCTGCTGTCCTATCTCTCCGGCAACTGGGTTTTTAACATTATTTCTGTGGAGGAAAATAAATATAAAAGGATAGTCAAATCTAAAATAGTCCATCAAAGGCTTGCATTAACATTTGAGGAAACAAGATTCAGAAACCAAAATGATAAATATTTTTGAAAAGAAAAATAAAAGCACTCAAAAAAGCTACAATCAAATATAGTTGACAGTTGCGGTCAGACCACAGGGAAAGACAGTAACAGCTTAGTTTCAAATCACCAACACAGCTCTGTCTTTCCCAGTGCCTCTGTTTCCACAGAAGTATTTGCATTTCCCTACTTGAGGTAAAAATACGGCAGTATTTCCCACAGGAAATTTCCAGAACTTATTTATTTTATTTAGATGAGATACAATTTTCTTTTTTGTGCCTCTGGATGCAATTCCGCCCCCCCCACCCCTTATTTTGTAGTATGTTGTTAAATGTATGGGCTTAAGCTCAAATGACAATAGACCTTATACGAAGCAATGGTTTCAGATAGGGGGGCAGGTTCCACGCAAGGCATATATCCTACCACTATACTACCGATTGTACCTCGCTTGCTTGGATTCTATCCTATTCACCAGAATCAATCATACTTGTTTGTACATGTGTGTATGTGTTCTAAAATGCCTTATAGTTATCCCTGGAGTACAGATAACATCAATTTATTGCTTTATTATTTTCTAAACACCTCTATCCCTTATTAGATTAAATAGGAATAGAATAATGCTTGGCTTTTTATGCAGAGAATTTAATCCACTAATGAATTACAGTAGATACTTTTTTATTATTATACCACTGTGAGATATACAATTACAAAGCTGTTCATGATTAGGTTTCAGTCCCACAGTGTTTACAGTAGATACTTTGTAAAAACATTTTAAAGGGATAAATTAATGAAACAATAGATGAGTAAGTACACACGTAAGTGAATGAAAGCATAAGCTACTTGATGAATGAACAGGTAAAACAGCAGAGGGGTGAACAAATAAGAGAAGTTTCTCAGATGAGAGCAAGTTTCTCTTGCTCTCATCGGCAGAATAATCTGTTGCTGGGGACGCTGCGCTGTGCATGTTGGGTAATGAGCAGCAGCCCAGACGTTTCTGCTCTAGATGCCGGTAGCACCCTGCCCTCCCCGGCTGTGCTTATCGCAAACGTCCCAGACACCACTACTCCCAAGTGGGAGAATGCCCTCAGCGCTGGGTGAGATGGGAGGATGACTGAATGCACCCTTAGTTTAGGTGGAGGGCCAAGAGGAGAACTCCGCTCTCGGTTCTAGTTCAATAATTCCTCCATTATGATTTGGACTTGCTCAAAGCCAACTTCAATTATTCACCTTCTCATTCATTTTTCTTAAAATATGAGTTAACCAAAGTGTCAGTGATGGGATAAAGTATTAAAAAAGTACTAAGAATAAAGGCATACTTTATATCAACTAATCTGCTTGAAAATGCTTTTTAAAAAGTATCTTTTGTGGGTCAGGAGCTAGCTCGAAGGGCTAGAGTTAGTTCAGTCCTGACACCTGACACTACGTGGTTCCTCAGACACGGCTGGATATAGTCCTGGAGGTCCCTGCGCTCCTTGAGAGTGGCCTGGGTGGTCCCTGCGCCAAAGCAGCACCACAGCTGTGGGTCGAAGCACTGAACTGTCAGATCAGGCCAAGAACAGCCTGGAGTGGATGTAGGGCCCCGAGCACCACTTGGGAGGCCCCTCCAAAGATAAATAAAATAAATTAAAATAGCTTTTATCTCTATGTCAGTGCTATGACACTAATTTGGCTCTGCCTAAAGATTACTCCTCGAAGGCTTTAAATTTTTTTTCCCAAATGCCACTTCATAGCACCATCTTGTGGATCTTCAAAGAATTCATTGACTTTAATTTAAAAATGTCTAGTTATTTCTTTACCCAGCAAAGAAATAAAGAATAAAAAAAAGAATATTATTGAAATGTTTTACCAAACTATGGGTTAGAAACTCAATAATTAAACATTGATATTGACTTTGGTATTTGCTTATATATTTACTTGTCTTCAACTACACCTCCTTATCAGTCCTTAAAAAGTTGTATAGCTGTGCACCTCTGCCATCCTTATTATGTCTACTGCAAACACAGTCAGCAGATCAGGAGCATGACTCCAACAAGAAGGCCATTCTAATGTAATGGTTAATATATGAATATTCACTTTGAATGTACAAATATTTTGGAATTAAAATTTCTTTTATTTGTTGGAAGTATTTGAAGAGCAAAGTGCTACAAAATGAAGGCACATTGCAAAAGCCAGTAATCTTAGGGGGAAAAAAGGGAAAGAAATTTATGTTGTTAAATTGAGAAATAGAGAAATAATAATAAAAATATTTTTATATTTACCATATTGTCACACTTTGAAATATTACTGAGTTTTTTATGGCTTTTAGTATAATTTTATATTTTTATATAGAAGAAACTCATTTGATAATGGTATCTAGCTTCAGCCTCTGAATTTTTTTTATCTAATACTAAATTATTAGGAATTTAGCCTAAATATGAATTTATCTACTTTTAAGTAAAAAAGGGTACTGAATAAAAAGATTATGTAAAACATTAGCTTTAAAGTTTCTTCCTCTTTTAGAACATGAGTTTTCTTTTCTGACTCTAAAAGAATATTCATCACAAACTACTAGGAATATCAAATGATAAAGGCAGAAAATAAAACCCACGTGGATTATTGATATGGAAAAGCAGCTCTACAAACAGATATAACTGAAATTTAATTTCATTGACCAAATATTTGTTTGTTATTATTTCTTTCTCATACCAACACCTAATTGCCTTCCCCTTTCTATGAACTATATCTAGTATATCCATATACTGAAATATTTTATTTCTTGATCACTTCTTTTGTTCATCATCAAGTGAAAATACCAAGAATTGTCAGTTGGGTTCAGACTGGGGCAATTGGATATTCAAGCTCTTTTCTTATCTAAGATAAAGTACTACTATCTGAGAAAACGGAAGAGACATGAATGTAATAAAGAGAGGAACTTTTCCTTCAGGAACTTCCACAAAATTGCTTTGACCCCAAATAACTATTTGTTACAGAACAGTGGATTATTTTACCTGTTTATGTGATTTAAAATAGAGCCCCAGCATGTAGATCAGAGCAAGGGAGACCCAGCAACCATGACAATAATTGTAATGGCATTTAGCTCTATTAAATCCATTTTTAAACTCTGTAGGAAGGCAGTCGAAGCTGTGAATAACAGATTTTGGCTTTGAGTGAATACAGAGCTGCCTCTGATTAGTCCGTAGTGCATGGAGGAATAAACTTTGAACAAGAAATCAAAAAGTTATATTTCTCTTGGAGGCTGTCAACAAGTGCATGACATCAAATACATTATTCAGGCTCTCTGCATCTTAGACCCTATGGTAAAATGAGGAAATTGGATATAGTATTCCATATAATAGACTAAGATTTTATTGTCATATTGGGTAGGGACTTTGTTCAACTTTAATGTTTTTTTTTTTTTTTTGAGAGTGTTACACTGTTATCCTATCTGGTTTGCAAATCTAACAAAGCCTTCTCTAATCTTTCCAACTGGCGTTAAGGTAGTACTGTCTTAATTTTTCTTTTTCTTCTGTTGATAAAGTTTGTCTTCTGTATATCCCACAGCTCTCCAGAAATATTTATTTATTTGCAAATAGCCCTTCAACTCTCATAGAATTCCTAGTTCTACCATTAAAATTTTACGTTTCGGTTCTCATATTTTATGGGATGTAATAAAATATCTGTTAAACGTACTTTTTCCTATCGTGGCCTTAGAGATAGTACAGTGGCTACAGTAAGCCTTGTATGAGACTGATCTGACTTGATCCCTAACACCACAAAGGGTCCCCTAAGTACTGCCAGGAATAACCGTTAAGTACAGAGCCAGGAGTAGCCCCTGAGCACTTCTGAGAGTGGCCCCAAAACTCCCAAACAAAATAAAAACAATGTAATCTTTTCCTATAGAGATCCCGAAGAATACCTACTCCTGTGGTGTTCTCCAAAATCAAAATAAGCCTGGGGTCCTAACACATTGCATTCTTGTAATGTCTTCTTACAATGAACCATTATCATTTTAGTTGATCTTGAAATTCATCTTTATTTTTCTGATTTAGGTTTGGTTAGGTTAATCTGTTTACTTTTTGCAGAATTTTATTTGTTTGGGCTATACTATGAGAAATGGCTTTATTTTTCTAGACATACATACATTTCCACCACTCCTGACACAAGCTGTTCCTGGGAAGGTATGATATATCTAGATTACCAGCTCTTTTACTTTGTTATTGTTTAGTTTTTCTATTTAATTATTCTTCATAGAAAGAAGAACTTTGGACTTTCTTTAACTTTCTTTATGGGGGGGTAGTTGCTTTACCCACTGTACTGTCTGTCTAATTCTGAATGTTCTTTAACTTGAGGATGGCCACTTCACAACTAAAAGAACTTAGTGTACTGCTTAGCCACACTCGATAATTCAGACTTCCCTAATTTTCATCACTAAAACTATCATTTCCAAATTTGTTATATTTAACTCAAATTAGAAAATACTGGGCTGGGGAGATAGTATAGCTGGCAGGGCTTTGCTGTGCAAGTGGCTGACGTGTCCCTGAGCATGATCAGGAGTAATTCCTGAGTGCAGAGCCTAGTCAAACCCTTGAGCATCGCCAGGTATGACCCGTAAAGGCAAAAAAAAAAAATTAATACTTGAGACTGATTTGGTGGGTCCTCTTGTACCACCTTTCTCAAACATAGTTGGGTATTGAATCATATTCAAAGAACTAAGATCAGTGTAACGTCAGGGACCTGTGCAGCAAGAAGGATGATGTGCCATTTATTTTGGGTAGGGGTTGGTTGACACTCTACTGTCCTCTGGGATCACTCCTGGAGGTGCTCAGAGAACCATAATCAGTGCCGAGGATTAAACTCATGTCTGCCACAAGCAAAGCAACCACTTTACTTCCTGTGGATTTCCATTTCTAATCTCCTGGTTATGCTAACCACTCACATACTGAAAGAGTATACTAATAATGTAAAATCAGAATACTGATGTATCTTATTTAGAACATTAAGCAATAGTTTTAAAAATGGTGTTAAGTTCATTAGTCTTCAAGTTAGGCATGATTTTAACAAATAATTAAAAAATGACTTTAAATCTAAACAAATCACAGTGGGAAAAGACTGGTACAGCCTTTTTGGAAAACAATATGAACATTCCTCCAAAAACTAGAAATTGAGCTCCCATTTAACCCAGCCATACCACAGCAGAAACACCATCTACACTTCTATGTTCATAGCAGCACTATTCACAATAGCCAGAATCTAGAAACAACCAGAGTGCCCGAGAACTGATGACTGGATAAAGAAACTGTGGTACATCTACATAATGGAATACTATGCAGCTGTTGGTACATCTATATAATGGAATACTATGCAGCTGTTAGGAAAAAATGGAGTTATGAAATTTGCCTATAAATGGATGGACATGGAGAGGATCATGCTGAGTGAAATTAGCCAAAGGGAAAAGGACAGATATAGAATGACTGCATTTAGTTGCAGGATATAAAAAAAAGCATGATACCAATATTCAAAGCCATATTTTTTAATACTGGGTGGAATCTACAGCAAGTGTGTGAGAGTCAGAGGTTAGGCAAGACAGAGGAAGGAACAGTGTGCTAGTAATTGCTGGAAATAATAATACCAGCCTAGAACTGAGCACTGAATGTAGGCAAAATGATATATATGATAACCTCTAAATGCATGTATGCAAGCCACAATATGTAAGAGAAGGGAAACAAAGAGGGGAGAGAGAGATAAAGAGAGAGGGAGGAAAAGAGGGAGAGAGAGGGAAGGAGAGAGAAGAGGCAAGCTGGGGGAGGGAATCAGGGGACATTGGTGGTGTGAAGTGGGCACTGGTGGAGGGATGGGTGCTGGAACACTGTATGACTGAAACCCAAACATGAACATCTTTGTAATTGTATATCTCACGGTGGCACAATAAAATAAATAAATATATCTAAACAAATCATAATAAAAAACATTGAGGTAACCAATGTAATTTATTGCAATTAAACATGAAGTGTATTACAAATGTTCTGATAAAAGTAATCATAATATACTTTGCAAATACATTTTCTGCCATTTATCTATCTTGTATATTTTTGCATTTTGTGGCCTTAACTGATAGCTTTTTTGGTTTCTATTTAATATTTAAAGCTTTTTATATTACTATTTCTCTCCTAAAGTTATCTTATAAACATCATATTATTTTTATCTTATTTGCAATTAAGCATATTTAAATTACCAATATACTCCACTTTTAAATTTTAAATGAGAAATGCTTTTTAAAAAAAGAAACAGAAATTAGACTTCATGAGCCCAAAATATTGAAAACATAATCGTTTTAAAAATATCCATCTCTCTTCTCTCCTTCTAATTCAAACTAGCTTGTTTCCTTTGAAGATGCCTTTTGCCAATGTTTCTGCAAACTATTTTTGTTTGAAAATTTCAGGGTGGAATAGTTTTTTAGATGAAGGAAACTATATTTGCAATTACAGTTTATAAAGTAAAGAAAACCATAAACTCTCTGTGGCATCAATTTAACTGAAGGTCAAAATTAGATTTCCTCTTCCTATGATATTTGAATTATAAACGTCTCCTCTTGTAAGTAGATTTGGGGGTCAGCTGGAAACTACAATACATTGTATAAATACAACAGATAAAGTACAATTTGAAATGAACAACTCACTGAATTATGACCTTGGTAAAAAGTAAAGGCTTTATAGTCTTAGTACTGATGCTATTATATGTGTTCTTAATTCAATAACACCATTTGGCTTTTAAATTTTCAGATTAACACTATTACAGGCTGGTATAATTTATTTTTCATATCAGGCTAAGTGGTGATACTGATGGGTAGTAGTTACAAAGAAAAAGTGTTGGGAATATGCTAAGCAACAGAACTAGGAATTTAAAAAATGAATAGGGTGCTTGTGGAAAGATAATTTCTATTCTTTAGAACTCTATAGTGTAAAGTTTTTTAAAAAAAGATTTCCTGCAAATGTCACAAATCATTCTTTCCAAAATGATCCTTTGAGTGGGAAAGCAAAGGACTTGATCTAGAAAGATTATCTATTTCCTCCCATCAACTCTTATTTGGCTTTTTTTTGGGGAGTCGCACCTGGCGATGCTCAGGGGTTTCTCCTGGCTCTGCACTCAGGAACTACTCCTGGCAGTGCTCGGAGGACCATATGGGATGCCGGGGATCGTACCTGGGCTGGCATGGGCCGTCGGCATGCAAAGCAAACGCCCTACCCGCTGGGCTATCACACCATCAACTCTTATTTGAATATATCACATAATTATGATGATTTATAAAGATGAATTAGAATTAAAATTCATTTTACCTTAATATATATACATATATATGCTATTTATGAAGTCATTAAGTTAATAAAAGACCCAGAAAAGTCCTCTAAACAATAAAGAAAATGTGGGGTCAGAGCAATAGTACAGTGGGGAGAGCATTTGCCTTGCACACAACCAACCCAGGTTCAAACCCTGGCATCCCATATGGGCATTGCCAAGAGTAATTCCTAAGTGCAGACCCAGGAGTACCCATGAGCATCGCTGAGTGTGACCCAAAAGAGCCAAAAAAAAAAATAAAGAAAATGTATGTATCCTTGTTAAGGAAATAGATTTTAAGAGAAATAGAAAAGTATTATAGGGGCTGGAGAGATAGTACGGGTAGGGGCGTTTGCCTTGCACATGGTTGACCTGGGTTCAATACCCAGCATCCCATATGGTCACCCAAGAATGCCAGGAGAATGATTCCTGAGTACGGAGCCAGGAGTAAAATCTGAACATCGCTGGGTGTGATCTATAAGCAAAAAAAAAAAAAAAAAAAAAAAGAAGAAGGAAGAAGGGAAAGGAAGGAGAGGGAGGAGGAAGGGGAGGGAACAGGTTGTTAAGCCGGAATCTAAGATTAATTTTATTTGGTAAATAATTTGGCTCCTAATCAAGTAATAATAGTCACATAAAAAGTCTATAAATTAATAAATCCCAAGACTCAACAGGAGGACCACACCCACATCTTTTGGATCAGTAGTAGGTTATCACAGTTACCTTGGTTATTTGCCTACCTTTCCAAACGGTTTACAATAATGCATTTGTAATTTTAATACAAATTTCTCATGAAGTTAAAAAAGTGACCCCTGCTGTGCCCAAGGGTGGCTTTCGGCAGTGCTGGGGGCAGCGTGCAGGGCGAGCACCTTACCCGCTGTGCTGGTTCTCCAGCCTCGTCCCTGCACTTTAGATCAACGTTTCTCGCCCTGTCTCAGCTGCTTTTTTCTCATGCCCACCATTAAGGGATTTTTATTTATTTGTTTTTTTTTTTTTTTGCTTTTTTGGGTCACACCCGGCGACACCCAGGGGTTACTCCTTGGCTCTTCACTCAGGAATTACTCCTGGTAGAGCTCAGGGGACCATATGGGATGCCGGGGATCGAACTCCAGTCAGCAGCGTGCAAGGCAAATGCTCTACCGGCTGTGCTATCACTCCGGCCCCTAAATTATTTTTAACCTGTAGCCCCTTGGAATATTATGGGGGCGCACAGGGGGCCATATGACCAGATTGGGAAACACTCTAGATCATGAACACTCTAGATCCTGTTGAAAAATATTTGGACCCTGCCATCCCCCAGGTGCACTTAGGGACTCAGGGACCTAGTGGGATTGGGGGAGTAGGGACTGAACTTGGGATCTCAGGCATTCACAGTTCAACCCTTAAGCTTTCCTCTGATCTATATTATGCAATAGACCGTTACAAATATTTTAACCTGGGCCAGAGCGATAGCACAATGGGTAGGGTGTTTGCCTTGCACACAGCCGACCCAGGTTCGGTCCCTGGCATCCCAGTTGGTACCCTGAGCACCGCCAAGAGTAATTCCTGAGCAAGAGCCAGGAGTAACCCCTGAACATTGCCGAGTGTGACCCAAAAAGAAAAAAAATAACCTTTATTAAGTGTTCGCATGGCAGAGCCTGGCAAGCAACCCGTGTCGTATTTGATATGCCAAATAACAGTAACAATTATAGACCTCATTCCCATGACCTGATGGAATGGTTTGAGGCTCTTTATGTTCCTGGAGCAAGCAGATGCTCTTGGGCTACACTTGCTTGCAACAGGACATATGGAGATGTTACTGGTGCCCGCTCGAGCAAATCAATGATCAACGGGAAGTCAAGTGATCAAGTGATCCAATACTCTTATTCTTCAGCCCTAGTCCAGGTGAGTATATAAATATGCTGAGACTAGAATTGAGAGTTGAGGGGCCGGAGGGATAGCCCAGCGGGTAGGGCACTTGCCTTGCACGTGGCCGACCCATGCTGGACCAGGTTCGATCCCCGGCATCCCATATGGTCCCCGAGCACCGCCAAGAGTGATTCCTGAGTGCAGAGCCAGGAGTAACCCCTGAGCATTGCCAGGTGTGACCCAAATAAGCAAAAATAAATAAATAAATAAATAAATTAAAAAAATAGAATTGAGAGTTGAAAGTAGGTAAAGGGATACAGTTGATAACCCTTCAATGTCTGTATTGCAAGCATAATGTAGAGAGAGAGAGAGAGAGAGAGAGAGAGAGAGAGAGAGAGAGAGGAAAAAGTACTATAGAGGCAGATGGTGGGGGTAGGTACTGGGAGAAAAAACTGGGGACACTGGTTCTGGAAAATTGCAGTGGTGGAGGATTAGGTGTTGGAACACTGTGTGACTAAAACTCAAGAACAGCTTTAAAAATGGTCTATCACATGATGATTCAATAAAAACGTTTTGATGTGCTAAGAATCACTTTGATAAAAAATTCTTTTTTTTTTTTTTTTTTGTTTTAAGTGGGGGGGGGGGGCCGCAACCCGCCCAGAAGTGTGTTCTTTATCAAAGCTAAGAATATAGTTCCTTAGCTTTCCCCACATATTAAGAACATATCAGGGTCTAACAACTTTCATTACAATATGCTGTATCTTTGGTGCTCTACATACAGCATATTGTAATGAAAAATTACATTTGATACAACATATTGTTATTTGATACAGCAAATTTGATACAGCAGATTCTAATGGAAACTGTTGCTTTATCATTGATATCAGGGAACACTGGTAGAAGGGGACACTGGTGGTGGGATACATATACATACATACATATATAAATTATATACATATATATGTTATATACATATCACTTGTCTTCCTGTTGTTCATCGATTTGCTCGAGCAGGTGCCAGTAACATCTCCATTTGTCCCTGCCCCCATGCTAGTATAGTCCAAGGGCCTCTGCTCACTCCAGGAACATGAAGAGCCTTAAAACATTTCTTTAGGTCATGGGAATGACGTCTATTATTATAACTGGCTTTGGCATATCAAATACTACACGGGTAGCTTGCCAGGCTCTGCCATATATACATCAATACACACATATACATATAGACATTATTTAGAGCTAAAGGTATTCAAAAGAGCTATACTTGGAATATCATGCCTCACTCAAGTGAGAGAAGGAATCCAGAGTTCCGACCTCAGTCTATGATTAAGAATCAAGGATGCTGTCTCGTTTTCCAAGATGTCAAAACTCAGATGGGCTGGACATGTAAAGCGATTTGGAGACGACCGCTGGACTAGAACCGTTTTGGACTGGATCCCACGGGATATTAAAAGATCACGTGGCCGCGCACCTACAAGATGGTCAGACTTCCTCGTCAAGACCCTGAATGAATGGTTTGAGGTTCTTCTATTCCTTGAGCAAGCAGATGCCATTGGGCTACACTGGCACGTGACAGGGTCAAATGGAAATGTTTCTGGCGCCCACTCAAATCGATGAATAAAGGGATGTCAAGAGATTAAATGATCGAGGTAATTTGGGGTCATGAAAATAAATCTTTAAAAAACCTTTTCCTTAATTACAGATTATAATAACTTTTTAAAATTAGATTATTTACATATGAAACATAATTTTTATTATCATGCTTTTGAAGGTGTATATTTTTGACATTTTTAATAGAAAATTTCAAGTACAAAAATAGAGACGAGTATTCATGTATCTAGTTTTAACACTGATCAACACACAATAAATTTTCTTTTCTTTTTCTTTTTTTTTTTTCATTTTTGGGTCACATCCGGCAATGCTCAGGGGTTTCTCCTGGCTCCGCACTCAGGAATCACTCCTGGCGTTGCTTGGGGACCATATGGGATGCTGGGGATTGAACCTGGGCCGGCATGGGTTGGCCAGCTGCAAGGCAAACGCCCTACCCGCTGGACTATCATTCCGCCCCAAATTTTATTTTCTTTATACTCCATTCTTTTCTTTCTCCACCGTAATCCTCAAAGGATGGCTTTAAGGGAAACATAATAGCACTGCTCTCATACTTTTTTCTTTTTAATTAATATTTTATTATACCACCATAAGATATACAATTACAAAGTTGTTCATGTTTGGGGGTTTCAGCCACACAGTGTTCCAGTACCCCTCCCCCCCTCCACCAGTGCCCATTTCCCACCACCAATGTCCCTGATTCCCTCCCCCTCCCATAGCCTGCCTCTATAGCAGATTCTTTATCCCCCCTCTTTTCTCCCTCCCTTTCTCTCTCTCTCTCTCTTCCTCCCTTTTCTCTCTCTCTCTCTCTCTCTCTCTCTCTCTCTCTTCCTTCTCTTACATATTGTGGATTGTAATACATACACTTAGAGGCCATCATGTGCATTTTTTTGCCTGTACTTAATACTCAGTTCTGATACCAAAATCCAATGTCAGGTGAAACGTGGATCAGGAGGTCTTATCAAAGGTGGAAATTACAAAAAGTGTGGGATTCAGAGGTTAAGTAAGACAGAGAAGGGAACATGTGCTATTAATTGTCGAAAGGGCTAATGTCATAGTCTTTTCATAAATTTAAGAGGAGGTTTGACGTCCACAGATCAGTCTTTCCATGATTTCTATCTGCTTTGGAAAAGTTCAAGCAGCCATTGTAAAAGAAACATTTGCCCTCTGGAATCCCTGAATGTAGCCATGGTTTTGTTCTTTTCAAATCTTTTCAATGTGTGTGCTTCCCACACTACCCATGGATCAGTGGTATTATTCATGACCATCAATGTAGCCACTCACTGTTTATTCTTTTATTCATTGATTTAGCAAGTATTTGTTATTCTAGATTATTTTAAACCCTGAAGTATTAAGCAAATTAGTCAGAGAAGCTGCTCCCTGGGCTGATAATCTCCTCAGATTTTATTTAAAAGGCAACTACTATTTGAAAGACTACCTCTTTGTATGCACATTAATGTTCATGATCACACCTTACTTTATCTCTCATAGATTCTTTACAGCCTTACAAAACTTACACCTCTTATATAAAGGTTAAAGGTTAATAAATTTTATGCATTTATTGCTACAGTCCATGCCCAATTCCCACTTCCTGTACTGAAAATTACTTCAAGAAGGTCCGGAAATTACAGAATGACTGCATTTATTTGGATAACATAAACATATATGTACATATTATGATACCAATATCCAAGCTTGTCAAAGGTGGAAATTATCACAAACATGTGGGAGTTAGAGGCTAGGTAAGACAGAAAATGGAACAGTGTGCTAACAATTGTCGAGGGTACTAAAGCCAACCTAGAACTGAGCATTAAATAGAGGCAAAAAGATACACATGACAACTCTTTAATGTATGTTCTGTAATCCATAGTCTGGAGGGGAAGGAAAAGAGAAAGAGAGAGAAAGGGAAAGAAATAAAGAACCTGCCATGGAGGAGGGCTAGGGAGGGGGAGGGAACCGGGGACGTTGGTGGTGGGAGATGGGCACTGGTGGCGGGATGGGTGCTGGAACACTGTATGACCAAAACCCAAATATGGACTTTTAAACTGTATATCTTTGTAATTGTAAAAATAAAAAATTTTAAAAAAAGCCTGGAAACAATATGAATAACCAAATTTTCATGTAAAAAGAATGTGTTAATAGGAAAAATATCTTTGCCCAAAGTTCATAGTTATGAGAAGAAAATTTATAAATAATTGTGTGATACTATTCATAAACTATGTCTCTTGCTAAAAAGTACTATACAATTTAGGAATGATAGTTCTTTTCTTCACAGACAATGCAAAATCGCTTCCATATGAATCAATCTCTAATTCTAAAATGTCATGACTAGAGTTATAAAAGGTATGTGAGTTCTTTGGAAATAGTAAATACTGTCTAATTCAAAATCCTTTAGAAGGCCATCTGAAATATTAGGTTTTCCTGTTCCAAAATTCACTTTCTCTTCCCAGGGACTTGAAAAAAATTAACCTGATGATTTTAACACATGATATTTACTTGGCATGAACAAAACAAAATAATAAGCAATTACATAAAATATTTCTCCCCTTGCAACTATAAATTAAACTGGTTTTAGATGTTTATTTTTATTTTTCCAATCAAAATAATTAAACTATAATATGCTAAAAAGCATTTTCTGTCATTGTTTCTTTGGGGGCAGTGAGTAGAAATGGTTTCTAATTTTAAAGATTGAAAGATTCAACAACTGGATGAATTATATTTTTAAATTCCCATTAATTTATTTTCAAATGAGGAAAACCCACAACTCTGACACACTGATAATTATGTGGAAAAGGGCCTTGATTTGTAATTGTACCCAAATACGAAAGCCTACATTTTGTAAGCATAAAGAATACATTCTCTTCAAAAGATTTTCAAATTCTCATAGGCATATAACTTAGAGAATGAGAAGATTGTAATTTGAAAAAATTACAGATTTCATTGTTTTTTTGATGTGTGAAACCTATAAACAAATATCAAGGATTGTATTGCAAGACTGAAAATCCCTTGTTTAGTTTTGTAAGGGACAGTGCCCTATGTGGCTTACAACCCTGACTTAAAAAGAAAAATGCAGAGTAATGTCATAGACACTCTAATCACTGCATCTAATTACAAAGAAGAATAACTCAAAAAAATGTCAGTATCCCTGGTCAGGGATGCGGTCTGGTGGTCGGAGCGTGGGATTTCAAGTCAGTAGTCTAAATTTCTATTTTAAACACCACTTCTAAATTTCTCCAAGGCCTTGTGCACGACATTAACTTTATTTTTAAATAAGAATTTGAGATTTGTACTTGATAATTACAGAGTAGTTTGAACTTTTAAAATAGAGGAATTTTAAATTCCTCTGTTAGAGGTATAAATCTAATACTATAGACAAATCTACAAAGGGGCAGGTGCTTTCTTAACTGGGCTGGAAGACATACCAGACAAAATGAAAGGTGAGGGAAATAGAAATAAATTCATGTTTTTTTTTTTTCTCACGTTGTCAGTCCACTGTAGCACTGTTATATCCATATGGTATTTCAAAGTCAGTTCGGGGCAATTTCTAATAGTGATATGGCAACTAATTCTGATGGCTTTTCTCTAAATTACTCCTTTGCTTTTAAGGAAATTGCAGTCCTCTCTCTGTGGAGCCAACACTGCTCTTTTTATACTAATTGTTATTGTCACTCTAAGGAACTTATACTCCACAGCAGTGTGCCTGCTTTGAATTTTGTTTATGTGTAGTGTTTTTTAAGTATTCCTCTAAGTGTAATAAGTACAGACAAATTACCATGTAAGTTTTCTTTAAGCTACAGATAGATTTCTAGGGATAAATGTAGGTGATTCAAATTTTAACATACCTCTATAAATCAATTATCATGGTAATTTTCACTGGGAATAATTAACAGTTGCATTCTAAAAGTGTGACCTGACTATGGATGGTTCTGCTCCCTTCTCTCTTCTTAAAAAAGTTTCACTAGGCTTTGAATTTTTCTGAAAATGAAGATATTCTCATGTGCTCATTTTTTTTCCTTAGTTTAACTTAATTTAGGTAAAGAGTATGCAACATCACTGGGAGAATCTACCCCATCTAACTTACTGAATTGGCCAGAATGCTATTAGGAATAAAAGGGAAATCAGGAGTTCATTGCATGCATTAATAGAACATGCAGTGGTTGCCAAAATTTCAACTCCAACAAGACCTTTCAGTACCTGATATATTGTACACTCTCCAAACAAAAAGTGATCTTTTTAAACATTACCAATGTATCAAGACAATATTGCATGAAAGGAAACAAGACAATTCTAAGGCAAAGTAAAACAGCTTAAAAACAGATCTTGTTTTACGTTTCCCTGATTAAAAATGCAGTGTAAAAATGTCTTGCTAAAGTACTTAAAGCTCTATTAAAGGCCCAAATCTCAGATGAGAAATCACTGAGTTAAAGGATCAAATCCCAACAGGGTCAATTTGGTCCTCTGGCATTATGTAGGAGGAAAATTAGAACTGAGCTTTCATTAAATTTGTCCTCTAGGGAAGATGTTAAAATGGAAACCTTGTGCGGTGGTTTGCAGTAGCTCTAATAGCTTATGAGAATGTATCTAGATCCCTAAGTGAATTTATGTTAAATAAAAGAAGGGGGTAAAGCCAACTTATTAAGTTTATGAAATTAAAGTTGAATTCATGTTTAAAACCTGAACATTTAGGAAAACAGTAGTATCTATCCTAAATGCAGAAATTCAGTCCTGCGCAAGTTCCATTAAATCTATTTCTTACATTTGAGCCTAAACAGGCCTAATGCATCTTACAGTCAAAATAGTAACAATAAAGAGAGGAATTCCTTAAAATGTGTTACCTGAGTTACAAAATCTTACTTCTCTTTTAGTCAAATTAGTTCCTCAGAAACAAAATATGTTGCACTGGTGGAGGGATGGGTGCTGGTATACTGTATTACCAAGAACCAATTATCAACACCTTTGTAATTGTATGTTTCACGGTGGTATAACAAAAAATTAAAAAAAAGATTAAAAAAAAAGAAACAAAATATGTTAGACCCCCAAATCCAACCCTACCTTACCTCATCACTTCCTAAACATGCATTGGAAATAGATTAAAAATACCAGCTCTACATATGTGATGATGTCCCTCTGAAGGCAAGACAAAAAATAAAACTTAAGATACAGAAATAAATGGTTCTAAAATAGAAGTAGATACTATGAGTCAACTTTTAGAATAGAGAGCGCAGGGTTTTCATTTGCATTCTTCAAAAGACACTTTTCTAAATGCTTATTATAATGATAAACTGCAAATCCTACTCTAGAGTTGTTGCTATTTGAACTTTACCAAGAGTTCCTATTTTCTCCATTACCTTCAGTTTCATCCAATATTATCATGTGAAGTTAGCATACCAAACCTATGTCTGCTAGAGTACTTTACATGAATACCAGACATTTGGCTGGGGGGCAAGAGAGTCAGAAACCCAGTAGAAAATTCTTGGGGAAAAAGTCCCTTCGTTATCTCAATGTATTATTCATCCCATAAAATTCAAGTTTTATTTTTGACTTAGCAAGCTGTCTCTAAAAGATGGTTATGGAACCAGAAATAATAATTTTAACAAAGAATTTATGTCATTTTATTTTAAATTCGAGGTTTACTATAAATCTATTCACAAAATTTCTGATGGGTATGTAGAAACACATAACATTTTCTTATACATAAAAATCCTATTAGATTACTAATAATAAGAAATATTTTATTAATATAACTGAGAAATTTTTAGTTGTCTTTAAAATATTATGTTTTCTGGGGCCTGAGAAACATACACTGGGTAAGATGCTTGTCTTGCACACAGCTAACTGGGTCGGCACCCACATTGTCACCTGAGCCCACCAAGAGTGATCCCTGAGTGCAGAGACAGGAGTAAACCCTGAACGCTGATGGATTTGGTACAAAATATATACAACAAATTAAAATAATATATTCTTATTGTTGACATAGATATTTGAAATTATACAAAATAGAACTATTGACTGACAATCTCTAATATTTATCACATAATTTTATCACAGAAGTAATGATTGCTACAGATTAGCTTTGACTATATGAAACAGAAGGGTTTAAAGAAGAGAAGTTTCTTTTCCATAAAATCCAGAGAGTGATTCAAAATATAATGGATACAGCCAGATTCAGGTTCTTTTTACCCTCGTCATTATTTAGTTTCTGCCTTATGACTTAAGGTGGCTGCTCTTCTCTAGCTATTACATTCTAGTCTGGCTAACATGCTGACTCAGAACATTTTCCTGTAATTTTTTTGTGACTAATATGTCATTTTGATTCAGTAGCAAAGCTGACATATTCATAATATTCAATTTTTTGTTATTATGTTTAACTATATATTTCTTATGTTAAAGATAACTTTCAGGAAAAAATTTAAATATGACCATGAAACATATATAAAGACAAATATGTATCATGGGCCAAAGTGACAGTACAGAGGGTAAGGTGCTTGCACATGGTGGCCGATCTGGGTTCAATCCCTGGCATCCCATGTGGTCTTTGGAGCACTGCTAGGAGTAATTCCTGAATGCATAGTCAGGAGTAATCCCTGAGCATCGCCAGCGTTGCTAAAACACTAAAAACTAAAAACAAAAAACTGAAAAACAAAACAGCATGTTTCAAAGATTTTATTTTATGTATATGATGTGAGGGAGCCAGGTAGCTGTTATAACCTGTTCAAGCAAAAGTGAAACACAGATTTATAAAGAGCAAAGAAGTGTTGAGATGAACTGTAAATAGAAACAAAACTATTAGATCTGTGAATGAAGATTCTAATAAAATTAACAATATAGAGAAAAGAACTTATAGAATTTACAGAAGTTTCCAGTTATGTATAATTAAAGGTTTATTAAATAGTTGAAAAACAATGACCAGAGCAGAATTTAATAAGCAGACAGGACTGTATAAACAATACATGTTCCCACAATGCTTTCCTGTATACCCTAGGATCTCCCATTTATATAAAAATAATAAATATTTCTGATTCATTTTATAAGTATAACATTACCTAATATAAAAATTAACAAGGATATTATGAGAAAATTTATGGACCAGAATCTTTGATAATGTAAATTCAAAAATCTTTGAACGAAATAAAATGATTCAATTGTTTCAGAGAGTATATCTGAAAAAACTCAACATTAATTTACATGAAAACACTCAAGAAAGTAGGTATAAAAGTAATATACTTCACCATGATATAAAGCCCACATATGAAAAGTCCACAGTTTATATGATACTTAATGATGAAAATTCCAAACTTTTTTTTTAAGTTGATATAAAGCCCACATATGAAAAGTCCACAGTTTATATGATACTTACTGATGAAAATTCCAAACTTTTCCTATAGAAGAAACAATACAAAGAAATCCATCCCTACCACTTTTATTCAAGTCCTTGCTGGAACAATTTAGGTCAGCAAAAAAGAAATCCAAATCCAAAAGGGAAAAAGTGAAACTGCCTATTTGCAGATAACACGATATGACAGGTAAGAAATCTTATAAGAGAGGCCTCTTAAAAAATGTTTCCCAAAGAGCCAAAACCAACAAATAAATTTCATAAATTTTCATAATACAAATACACAAAGTAAGTTATATTTATTTACTAGAAACAATCATAAAAATAAATTAAGAAATAATTTTTTTTGGCTTTTCGGGTCACACCCGGCAATGCTCAGGGATTACTCTAAACACCCTACACGCTGTGCTATTGCTCAGGCCCCAGAAATGCAAAATATTTTAAATAAATTAAGAAAGTATTACTTTTACAATTGCATCAAAAAGAATAAAATGGTTAGGAATAAGTTTAATCAAGAATGTGAAAACCCATACACTAAAAATGGCAAAATATGGATGAGAGAAACCAAGAAAGATACAAGTTAATTGAAAGACATTCCATGTTCATAAATTGGAAGAATATTGTTTAAATATTAATATAATACCAAAAATAATCTGCATATTCAAAGCAATCCCTTTTGTAGGAGATCAAAAACTGAAGACGGCAAATAAGTCTTTGAGAGAAGGCTTATTTCATGGGGAGAGATCCTAAAGGCAGAATAGAAAAAAATCCTTTGAAAAAAATATTTGTATGTAAACCTCTCTCTTAAAAGGAGTCTCCCAGGAAAACCCAATGGACTTATTTTTTCAACAGTGAAAGCAGAACTTATATCTGATGTCTCTGTTTACAATGTCTTCCTCGATACCTGGCCCCACTTCCTCAAACAGATTTGACCCTTCTCCTTATTGTCCCCTCTATATTAATTAAAATATTTAAAGATGCTACCTAAAATGATGTAGTAAGTTACTTGGCGTTGCAGCTCTCTCCCATGAATACAGAAGCTCACGCGTTACCAGTAAATTTCTTTTACTTTTTCTCCTACCCGTCTGATGCTTGTTTGATCCATTGTTCCAGACTGAGAACCCAAGAGTTAGGGGTATGGGATGATTTCCTTTGCTTGTGCTTCAACACTATCAATTTCTAGTGGCAATCTTCATAGAAATGAAACAAAAACCCTAAAATTTCCGTACAGCCGCAAAAGACCTGAATGCCACTGCAATCTTGAAAAGATAAAACAAAATCAGAGGCACCATACTTTCTGGTTTCAAATTATGTAATAAAGCTAACAAATCAAAGCATACATCCAGACACAGTGATCAAAAGAAGAGAACAGAGTACAGAAATAAATCCACACCTGTATGGTCAATTGATTTCCAACAAAGGATTCACGAATATGCAATGGGAAAGGACAGTTTCTTCAGCAAATGGGGCTGGGATCAGGATAGTCATGCAAAAGAGTGAGACTAAACCACTATCTTTATACCACACACGAGAATGAACTTAAAAATAGATCAAAGTCTTGAATGTAAGATCTGAAATTATAAAACTCCTAGAAGAAAACCTAGGCAATATATACCTTGTTGTTGGTTTTGGTAATGACTTTTTTTAAAAAAAAACAATTAAGACTGCAGTAAGCTAAAAAGATTCTCAAAGGAAGCCATTAACAATATTTTTTAAAAATCTGCCAATGGGAAAAATATTTGAAATCCTAAACTTGTTAAGGAATCAATAACCAAAATGTATATAAAAATTCATACAACTCATTAGCAAAACAAACAGAAACCAAAACCAAAACAAATTCCATTTTTAAAAAAGAACGAAGCAACAGTACAGCAGAGTGATAGTACAGCGGATAGGGCATTTGCGTTGCAAGCAGTTCAAATGGGCATCCCATATGGTTCCCGAACATTGCCAGGAGTAATTCCTCAGTACAGAGCCAGAAGCAACCCCTGAGCTTCACCCAAAAAGAAGAAAATGCACAAAAGGACTGGGGAGATAACTCAAAGTTCTGGAGCACGTTCTTGCATGAGTGAGACCTGGGTTTCCTTCCAAGTATCACACAGTCCTCCAATCATGAGTAGCCCATAAGAACCACTGGGTTCAACACCAAAACTAAAATAACAAAAGAAACAAATAACCCCCTCCTCAGAATTTCCTGTCAGGTTTATTTTCTTAGACACATAGATGGACATAGATGGCTAATATATTCATGAAAGAGAGGAATAAAAACAAGTCCACAATAAGATAGTTGTGGATAACAATTAGATAATACCTCAAACGAATGGTTAAAGGATACTATGTTGCTTTTTTTTTAACGGATAATAAGTATAGGTGAAGATGTGGAGAAAAGGCAATTCTTGTTTACTGAAGTAAATTGGCTTACTTGTTTACATGGAAATAAATGGAATAATACAACCAAAGGAAAAAAATATGATGGTTCCTCAGGAAGCAAAAAATAGAACTATATGATTGAGAAATTCTATCTCAGACTATTTCTCTGAAGAAAATAGAAATACTGACTCAAACAAACATCACCTGCAAAATATTCATTGAAGTATTATTTAAAACAACTAAAACATGAAATGCCTAGAGAAACCAAAGTGCCTAGAGAAAATAAAGAAAATGTGGCACATGTACATAGTGGAATATTATTCAGCTATGTAAAGGAAAGATCCTTCATTTGCAACAACATGGATAAATATGAGAGAATTATGCTAAGTGAAGTAAGTCAGAAAAAAAACATTTCAGTCATATGTGAAATTTCAAAAAGGGAAAAATTGAAATCATAAAGAACAAGTTGGTGACTGCTAGAATTGGGGACTGGAGGATAGGTGAATTGGATGAAGATGCTCAAAACAAAATTAGCTATAGAATGATTATGTCCTAGGGATGCAATGTACATCTGGGAGTCATGTTGCATCTTTGAAATTTATGAAAGCAAGTTTTCTCATCACAGGACAATAGTAGGAACATGTAAGGTAATGGATTTATAACTAAACTTACTGTCATGAACATTTCACAAGATACACAAATATCAAATAATTATGTTCATTTGAAATTAATGTCAATAAGATCAATTAAAATTTGCATTAATCAACATAACTGCTATATATACATAACTGCCAGACTATCACAGCCTGGCTCGCGCTCCACTGCATTTCATCAATAAATGCTTTATTTAGAGGTGACTACAAGAGTATGCCACCCGCACAGCAAGCCTGGCAAGCTGCTCATGTCATATTTGATATGCCAAATACCAGTAACATTTATATTAGGTCATTCCCATGACCTAATATAATGGTTTGAGGCTCTTTATGTTCCTGGAGCAAGCGGATGCCTTTGGGTTCTACTAGCATGAGACAGGGCATATGGAGATATTACTGGTGCCCACTCTAGCAAATAGATGATAAACGGGAAGATAGTGATAGTGATAGTGATAGAACTGCTATATAACTTACAGTGGTGCTTTTGAAATTTTATTTCGCTCAGAACCCTGTTTTACCTTAAAGACTGTATGCAACATCAGGCATATAAAATCGATATGCAAAAGAGATGAGAGAAGGTAAAAAATAGGTATACAGGGGGCTGGAGTGATAGTAGAGTGGGTAGGGCATTTGTCTTGCAGCGCGGTTGACCTGTGTTCTATCTCCAGCATATCATATGGTACACCCCAAGCACCACCAGGAGTAGGTTCTGAGTGCAGATCTAGGAATAATGACTGTCGGGGAACCACTGGGGTCCCAACAGTATCAGGATAGAAGTTCTCTTCTACCTCTGAGGCCGCCAGGAACGGATGAAAACTCATGAGTCCGGCGCAATTCCAAAAAGGCTTTTAATAGTACAAAAGCTCTACCACCGCAATCCAATATAATGAAAGAACTCTAGCTCTGGTCAGAACTTAGACCATACATGAGAGCCCAAGTCTCCCACCAAAGAGAGAGGATTTTACCCGAGAGGAGACCTACCCCAAAAGAAGGGTCGAGTGCCTCAAGTCAGTCCCCTTATATATACCAAAGTAATCCTAACTGTTGACAGGGGAGGGTCCTGTTCACAAAGAACCCTAAACAGCTTCTAGATAGTAGAAGAGTGTAGAAGGGTGGAGCCACACCCTATTATAGGTATAAACAAAGGAGTATGCCAAGGACTAATCCCTTCTGAGATTATCTCTTATGTAAAACACTGGAGAGAGGGGGCTGGTATAAAATAATGCATCTTAATTTCATGGGCTTCATGTAATCTAGATGGTACCCACAAGGTCCTTCTTATTTATTATCTGCACCAGGGTGATTCTGAATATCTTGATCTCTGTATACTGAAAGGGTCACGCTTGCCTGCTTGAGGGCAAACTAGTATGATCCTTCCTATAATCTTAAATGATAGTCTCAGCATAGTCAAGGTGGCAGTCTCCTGGTAAACTCTAACTGTCCCATGCTGGGTGCAATGGGTATAAAGAGGAGCTGTGCCCAATCTAAATAACATAGAAGTCTTAGTAGATGTATAATAATAAGTCAGGAGATACTCATTCAGAGTCAAGGTGACTTCTGTAACTGCTACAACCTCTATCACTGTTTACATAGAAGAGATCTCATTAGAATGAACCTTGGTTTAAGAGCATGTAAATAGATTGAGCTGTAAGCAAAGCTCCCAAGTTAGCTAAGCCTGTCATCCAACATATGGCCATGGCTGGATGTGACCCAAAAAGCAAAAAAAAAAAAAAATGTATACAAATAAAAAATAACTGGCAAAACATTTACCTTAACACAAAATTTTCATGACCTCAGTTTAAGTAGCTGAATGATTTGATATTAATTTCATGGTAACATTTATTATGTCTAATTACACTTCGGCTAAACTTAAAATACCTATCATGCCAAAGTTCTTTTGCCTGTTGGGGTGGGGGAGGGAGGAGGGGGGAAGTGTGGGGGCTGGAGGAGAGGGATAGGGGACCACCCCAGTGTTGCTCAGGGCTTACTCTGTACTCAGGAATCACTCCTGGCAGGGCTGGGAGCTATATAGGGTGCTGGGATTAAAGATGGGTGGACCACGTGCAATGCAAGCACTATACCCACTGTATTATCGCTCCAGTTGTCCTTGCCTCAATTCTTAAATCCAGAGTGATGAAATATGATGTGGATTCCTTCTGATTACTTCATCAGAAGTAATCAGATGCTAGATGAAGGCCTTGGGCACTCAACCTCTTCCTGCTGGCTCTTCGGATTGCCTCCCGAAATCACCCGGATAAGGGTAGTCTAAATGTGCAGTTTATCCGACCTGTATGTGTACTAGCTGGTATAAATATTCCCCGCTATCACAAATCGTGGGACTAGCTGATCTACCAGATATTAGCCTGGCATAAGGACCCTATTAACCGAGAGAAATGCTGTTTTGCTTCCAAACAAACAAGCATGGCTCCCTGAAAAATATAAAACTACATGAAGTAAGGAGACTTGTGAGGCTTGGGAAATATTTAACTGGTTGGTGTTGATCTTTGGTACAGTGACTGCCATCTCGAAACCCCCTTCTCTACAAAGGCCTTCCCTGCTCAAAACATTAGCCAGTAAAGGCCCTAGGTAGATGCGGGAGGGATTACCTGAGGCATTGACCCTCCCGCTTTCCAAACAATGGGAGGAGGTCTGAGTTGCAGGGTATAAACTAGCCGTTCCCGCTCGGTCTTCTTCCGGTGGGATCTCGCCTTTGGGCGTTATTCCCTTAAGTTTTACACGGTGGTCGCCATCTTGGCCTACTGGCTGGGGTTCTAGCCTGGAATCCTAAGCATCGGGTTTTTTCCTTTTTGTTAGCCTGAACCTGTGATAAGTAAAGCCCTTTAAAACCGCACCGGATCTGAGTGTTCATCCATTCCTTGCCTCTGGAGGTAGAAGGGAACTCGCCCGGCACGTCGGGGACCCGGGCGCCCGACACTCAGCTATTAAACAAATTTTAAAAACTGTCCCAATAAACAGCTTTTTTCAAATTTAAATTAAAAATTTTAAATTTAAATAAAAATTTAAAATTTTTATAAATTTTTTATAAAAATCACTGTATCACTGTCTTCCCATTCATCATCGATTGGCTCGAGCGGGCACCAGTAACATCTCCGAGTGTCCTGTCTCATGCAAGTAGAGCCCAAGGGCATCTGCTTGCTCCAAGAACATAAAGAGCCTCAAACCATTCCATCAGGTGATGGGAATGAGGTCTATAATTGTTACTGGTATTTGGCATATAAAATACGACACAGGCTAAATTTAAATTTATTTTATAAATAAATTTTATAAATAATTTTAGGCTCAAGCATTCCTGGGCTTGAAATACTCTCCTCTGAAGGGTGGGTCTCTGAAGGGTGGGTCCTTGTAGGCTGGGTTTCTGACAAGCCGGGCTGGAGACTGGATTAATCTGTGGGCTGGAGCCTGGATTAATATGCTGGGGGAGATCTTACCAGCTGCAGAGTGTGGATTGTGAAGATCGCTGCCAGCAAGGTGGGGGGTTTCTCTTGGGCTCCTCCGAGGCTCCATCGGGATGGTGGACTCAGGTTGGAAGTTGCTCTCGTGGTCCTTGGAATGCAGGGGGTTCAACGGGGAAAGCTGGTTTCTGCTCTGCCAGGTGTACCTGTGTCCACCTGTGTCCACCTGTGTCCATGATGAACGACCTAAAACCTGAGCTGCGCAGGAGGAAGAGAGCGGCATGGAATGCCTTCACAGGCATAGAAGAAATAGCTAAAAGGACAAAGAACCTCCGGCTCCAGGCACATCTCTTCGACTCCACCATTCTCCCTGAATTAACATACGCCTCAGAGACCTGGGCCCCTACGAAAGCAGGATGAGAATGCTATTCGGATCTCCCAGAGAGGAATCAAAAGAGCTATGCTTGGAATATCATGCCTCACTCAAGTGAGTGAAGGAATCCGGAGTTCTGACCTCAGTCACTATTCCAGAATCAGGGACACTGTCTCGTTTGCCAAGGTTTCGAAAATCAGATGGGCTGGACATTTAATGAGATTTGGAGACAACCGCTGGACTAGAGCCATTACCGACTGGATCCCACGGGATGTCAAAAGATCACGTGGCCTCCCACCTACAAGATGGTCAGACTTCCTTGTCAAGACCCTGAAGGAACGGTTTGAGGCTCTTCATATTCCTGAATCAACCAGATGCCATTGGGCTACATTGGCACGTGATAGGGTCCAATGGAAATGTTACTGGCGCCCGCTCGAGCAAATCGATGAATAACGGGATTCAAGTGATCAAGTGATAAATAATTTTATAAATAAATTTATTTGTTTTATAAATAAATTTAAATTTAAAATTTTAAGTAGGTTTTAAAAATAGAGACAACATAGTTTGTGCACAAGAAGGACTTGAAACGGAGATTTTTGCTTTTGTTTCTTTAAACTCGCTTTACTGTAGCAGATATTTATTTACCTTGAAACGTGTTAAATTGAAGATTCTTAAGCCCCAATTCTTGAATCTTGAGTTTGGAAAGAAGCACAGAGATGACTCTTGAGTCATCAAATGGTCCCCTAAAAACCCTTTTTTGAGAAAAAATTTGGTCCGGGTGATAAGACCAAATGATAATAGATATGGGGTAATTGTTCTCTAGTTTGACTTTCTAACAGATTGAAGAGGCAATCTTGAAGGCAAGATCTTTTTACACCTTTCCACACCCCATTTAGCTCTCTGTAAATATAGATAATAATCACTTCCTTCTTATAACCTGCTTAGAATTTAAAGAGCAACTCAATTGCATTTTCCTAGGTTAAAAAAAAAAACAGGGGCTGGAGCGATAGCCCAGCGGGTAGGGCGTTTGCCTTGTACATGGCCGGCCCATGCTGGCTTCGGTTCGATCCCGGCATCCCATATGGTCCCCGAGCACCGCCAGAGTAATTCCTGAATGCAGAGCCAGGAGTAATCCCTGAGCATCGCCGGGTGTGACCCAAAAAAGCAAAAAAAAAAAAAAAAAAAAAAAAAAGAGGAAAAAAATAAAATTCAAAAGAGGGCAAAAAAAAAGAGAAAATGTGTTTAAAAAAAAGTAAAAAAAAAAATATGTTTGGAATGACACAGTGAATAATGAACAGAAACAGAAAAGCCACTGGAGATCAGAGAAAGACACAGCAGACAGATATTGGCAGATGACACCAAATCCTCAATCTGGGTTTACACTTGGAAGAAAAGGAGTCGAAAGGAAAAGTAGCAGAAAGTAGAAAGAGAGGAGTGAACACAGGAAGAGAAAGCTGAAGGATATTTTTTGTCTTATTTTAAAAAGGAAGGCAAACTGGTTCTGGAATTTGCCTCTGCCCTAATCCCTTCAAAAAAATAATTCCCTTCATATCTATGAGAAAAGAAAATAATTCTGTTAAGATAATAAACTACACACAATATCTGAAGGAAAGAGAATAGAGCCCAAAATCTAAAGTTTGGAGATTTTTTTCTTTTAAGTCAGCAAATAGCTACAAAGGACTTCATTGAAGAAAATTTGATTATAAAGTCACAAGAGAGATTTAAGATACTTTCATGGACTCATATGCCAGGATGAAAGACTTGCATTCAGGGACCAATTTAAAACAAACTTTAAAAATCCACGAGAAGAGAAAAACTTGTGGTTATTAATACTATTATAGGGTATGGGGTTTTTTAAATAAACTTGCTTTATAAATTGTTAGTGTGAACACAAATGATATTTTTTCCATAAAAATTAACCGTAATAATAAAAATAATTAAAATTAATTATAGAAGAGCAGAGTAAAGTAGATAGGGCAAGGTAATTTGAGTATTAATTATGCATGCTGTCTTTTATATTTCCCTTATTTTTTCTTTCTCTATTTCAAGCAGGCAGCCATGCTCTGAATTCCTTTTCTAAGGACAGGGTTGTAGCTGGTTTGGTTTAGAAGCAAAAGTTCCCTATATGAACTCCTTTCTCTTTTGTGAAAGCCACAAATCATCAAAGATATTATGGTAGAAAGCAGCCAGAAAGAGGCATCAACTGTGCCAGTTAGGTTTTTAAATGTTCTAAAGGGCTTTTCTTAGTGAAAAAAAATGGCAGTACTTAACAACTGTTGTGTTTTTTAATAGCGTGCAATTTGTCCAAGTTCTAAATGTAAGACTAGTTTAAGTATTGAAATGCAACTTGGAAAGCTAACAAGTTCTCTTTATTTTACTGTGGATTTTTAAAATTATACACCATTTCATGCTTACAAAAGAAAATATGGATACTCAGGCATATATAGTTTTTTTTTCGCACCGAGCCAGGGTTTCCGCCGCACCAACCACTCCTGCCGCATATGAGCACAAACCCGGCAGGCCAGCCACGAGAGGCACGCCCACTCGGCTCCCCCCAGGATACACAAAAAAAATATCTACTATGGTTCAAGGAATAATAAAAAAAAATAAATGTCCAAATTTAGCTGGTAACTACGACCAGCTGCTGAAAAAGAACATTACCTCTGAACTTTTTGAGCCTTTCCTGATCATTACATCTTTTCCCTTTCACCTCTTCCAGAATTAACTAGTTTATTTTTTAATTTCTTTGATTTCTAAAAATGAATGTATTTGTATACTACAAAAATGGCTTTGAACATATATGAGATCAAACTTTGTTATGATTAACTCAAGATTGTTGTTCTGTGATTCACTTAAATTACTCTGTCTGGTCATAGTCTACTACAACATATCTAATAATTTAAATAAAAACATTTATCTTTCCTTTTGTCAGTGACCTGTATACATGTAGAAATTTTTTAGGGTAGATACTTAGGAATAGGAACCCGAGGTTGTAAGGTATGCCAAACTACATTCAAATTGTCAATATACGTTTCTTCAAGCATAGTGGTCTTCACCCTCACCAATGTCTTTTCTAGTCAGCATTTCCCCCACCCCCATTATGAGCAATATTCTTCAGAATAAATATCCTTTATAAATTGCTTCCACTTTTTTCTTCAGTTTTTATGAGTCAGATATTCAAATTTGGGGTCTGGAAAGATATTATAGGCTAAGGCACATGCTTTGCATGTGTCTGTCTCCAGATAGATCCCCAATACCACCTGGTTCCCTGAGTCTGTCTGGTTGTAGTTCTGGAAACCGTAGCCCCACTGCGGTGGCTGGGGGTAATGCCAGCGGGTAGGGCGTTTGCCTTGCACGCAGCTGGCCTATGCCGGCCTGGGATCGATCCCGGCATCCCATATGGCCCCCTGAGCACCGCCTGGAGTAATTCCTGAGTGCAGAGTCAGGAGTAACCCCTGAGCATTGCCAGGTGTGACCCAAAGAGAAAAAAAAAATAATGTTATACTCCACTGTTCCTCCCAATATGGTTTTCAATACTATATTTAAATTTTGATTTTTAACCTCCCTCTCTGGACACAATGTTATAGTCACAATTTTTCATCCTCTACTTGGAAAGGTCAGAGGTTGCCAGGTCCCAGAATGTTAATACCAGATATATAAGACATCAGAGGCATGTAGAAATGGGAGGCGCAATGGTTTCTACAAGTAAGCAGAAGATTCCTATTCTCCAAGCAGGCAGTAGAGTGACTGAACCTAAAGGAATAGTCATAAGTGATCAGCCATTTCAGTACAAATCTAAGAGAGCCAATGACCTAAATACAAGCCCTTTATAAGGGTCTCTGCAATAGTGGCTTTTTACATTTCTTGGAGGTTAAAAAATAATAATTGAGAACAAATTATTCTCTAGTTTCAGTAAATTACATTACGAGAGTTCAATTGCATGAACAATGAATAGTGTGGTGTTTTCTGTAGACCTAAGTTTGTGGACAAAGACATGTGGGTATTAGCACTTTAATACTATTTACCAATTTTTTCTTATATTTTGGAAAAGTTCTTTTCTACTCCATAAATGCCATCTTCCACCTCAAGTAGCTATTATAAACTTCTGTCATACTCCTTCAAACTCCTACGCTCACACTGTCAACTCAAGGCACTGTTTTCTCTTCACAGAAGACTCAATTTCCTGTCCTGAAGAAGTATCTGTATGTTCGGAGGGTTAGATATTCCTCTTCAAGCTTAACTACTCTTCTGCCTCTTCTCTAGCAAATAGACTCTCTTTAATGTACATTTCATTGCTTCTCTAGCAAATAGACTCTCTTTAATGCACATTTCATTGCCATCCATTTGATACTTTAGTTTCACCTGTAAACGGATGAAAACTTTTCCAACTTGAAAATAAAAACTATGTCTGATGCTAAGTTACCCCTATTTAAATGCTCTATCCTTCTCTTTTCTTAATAGTCAAATTCCCAGATATACTTCTAAGTTATTCCATATCTCTCAAGCTGACTTTGACCGGACCTCCACTGCTTATGCTACAATTTATCTGGCAAAAGGAACAAAGGCTGAAGGAACAACTTCGGTTTCCCTTTGACAGTAGCAGAGGTCTAATCTGAGTACTCTGGAACACTCTATCCTGTTACAGAACCTCCTAAAAATCTCCTAATCCATTTTAAGAATCTCATTCTTTTTTTTTTTTTCCACCCCAATCCCCCCTAACCCCTCCAAAAAACCCCCACCCAAAACCCCCCCCCCCCCCCCCCCCCCCATCTGAATTCTCAAAACCATTGCGCCCCATTTCTACATGCCTCTGATGTCTTATATATCTGGTGTTAACATTCTGGGACCTGGCAACCTCTGACCTTTCCAAGTAGAGGATGAAAAATTGTGACTATAACATTGTGTCCAGAGAGGGAGGTTAAAAATCAAAATTTAAATATAGTATTAAAAACCATATTGGGAGGAACAGTGGAGTATAACATTAAATTTTTTTTTTTTTTTTTTTTTGCTTTTTGGGTCACACCTGGCAACGCTCAGGGGTTACTCCTGGCTCTGCACTCAGGAATTACTCCTGGCGGTGCTCGGGGACTGTCGGGGAACATTGCGGGATCCCCGACAGTGTCAGGACAGAGGTTCTCTTCTACCTCCAAGGACGCCGGGAGAACAGATGAAAATTCACGAGTCGGTGCAGTTCCAAAAAGGGCTTTTAATAGTACCAAAGCTCTTCCACAGCACTCCAATATAATGAACAAACTCCAGCTCTGGTCCGAACTTAGACCATACAAAAGAGCCTAAGTCTCCCACCAAAGAGAGAGGATCTCACCCGAGCTGAGTCTACCCAAAAGAAGGAGCAAAAGGCCAAAGAGCAAAAAGCCAAAAGCCAAAAGCAAAAAGGCTGAGGAGCCAAAAGCCAAAAGCTAAAAGGCCCAAAGTCCAAAGGGTCCTCAAGTCAGTCCCCTTATATACACCAAAGTATCCAGGGAGGGTCATGTCAACAAAGAACTCTAAACAGAGTGTAATGCCACACCCTATTGCAGGTATAAACAAAGGTTAACCAAGGTCTAATCCTTTCTACCTAGATTATCTCTTATGTAAAACACTGAGAGAGAGAGGGGGCTGGTATAAAGTAATACATCTTAACTTCATGAGCTTCATGTAATCTAGATGGTACCCACAAGGTCCTTATTATTATCTGCACCAGGGTGATTCTGAGTATCTTGTTCTCGTGTACTGAAAGGGTCATACTCGCCTGCTTAGAGCAAACTAGTATGATCCTTCCTACAGTCTTCCTATAGTCTCAATGTAGCCAGGGTGGTAGTCTCCTGGTAAATTCTAACTGTCCCACGCTGGGTGCAGTGGGTATAAAGAGGGAGCTGTGCTCAATCTAGAAAACATAGAAGTCTTAGTAGATGTATAAGTCAGAAGTTATTCAATCAAGGTGACTTCTGTAACTGCCACCCCCTCTAGCAGTGTTTACATAGAAGAGAGGTCTCATTAGAATGAACCTTGGCTTAACTAGATTAAGCTCGGAGTGGGCAAAACAACAAAACTCCCAGAACAGCTAAACCTGTCCTCCAACAGGGGACCATATGGGATGCCAGGGATCAAACCCGGCCAGCATAGGCGGCCGCATGCAAAGCAAACGCCCTACCCTCTGGGCTATAGCTCCAGCCCCGTATAACATTAATCTGAATTTAGTCTGGAGAATTTCCTTGCATGCAACTGCCTTGGATTTAATCAGTGCCCCTGCCCCACATGTGATTCCCTGAGCACTCCCAGGAGCATTCCCTGAGCACAGAGTAAGGAGTGAACCCTGAGTATCCCTCCATAAAATAAACAAAGATATCCCTTTCTTCCTGACCATATTCTTGGTTTCCAGCACTAAATTCTCTTCCTGTAAATTATCCTGATATGTTCTTTGGAATTCTGATCTTGGTCCCCTAATTATTTGATATTCTTTTCTTG